>RJWM01008861.1:0-70731 GCA_004363535.1 Dasyprocta punctata
TTATCGGACAACCAACTTCTTAAGTACCACTTCTAGAAGGATCAGCCATTCAAGGAAAGACATGTCCCTGCATGTTCCTCCTAAAGCCCTGCCGTATTTCTACCAGAAAAGGAAAAATTTGAGGCTGAGAGACATGACTGCAAACAGGTAATTCTCCACACATACACAGCCGCAGAGGACTTGTTGGACACATCCCTTCCAACTCTGATTGGACCCTCTTCTCTGATGACAGTTCCTTTATAGAAAATGGGACAAAAAAGACACGGAATAAAATAACGACTCTATACCCGCCCCTTAAAAATTCCTTACTTGCTCGTGGCACTAGTGCTCAGCTAGCAAAATTTGTAACTCTGACCAGGACTTTCCAATTCAGTAAAGGACAGAAAGTCAATATTTATACTGATAATGATTATGTATAGTTAACTCTAACTATCAGACTTCACAGAAAGGTGCTGTATGTTGAGGAAAATAATTGCTTAATAGAAAGGCTCTTTGTATTGAGAAAAAATTTACTCTTATTCTTACTGCCCTAGCCCTACTAAATATGTAGGGTAGACATCCCCTGAACAGTGTATACACTCCATAACTTTACAGGTCAAAGACTGGTTTGCATGGCTACAAGGCAGAAGTGTCAAAAGTATTAATAAATCTGCAAACTTACCTCACCTAAGACATTAATAGTCTACAAGTGTGTTTCACTGTATGATCATTTGACTTCTATTTTTATCCCTTCCCCAGGGTTAAAGGATGTCATGGTCATTGAGACCTTAAATAATTATACTCAATGGGCCTTAAATGACACCACAACTAGTCTCTCGCCATGAATGAAGGAGTAAAATCAATGCAGTAAGCTACCCTCCAAAATCAGATGGCATTAGACATTCTAACAGCAGCACAAAGGTGTACTTGTGAATTATAAAAACTGAATATTGTATGTATATTCCTGATCCTTCTGCTAACATCTTGAAGGCTGTTCAAGATATTAAACCACAGGTTAGAGCCATGTCAGATTCTGAAATTCCCTGAACCTTCTCTTTACCCTCTTTGTGGAAGGCTATTATTGACTCTTCTTGGTAGAAACATTTGTTGGTTGTATTCATAGTAGTCTTGTTAATCTTATTATTTGGCCCATGCATACTTAACTGTTTCTTTGGCCTTGCCTCCTCCAGACCTAAGGCTATATACCTACTCAAAATGAGAATGCCCAAGGCATTCAAGGGACTTTAAATAGACCCTCTGGAGAGTATCTCTGATTGCCAGTCACCATCACCGTCCCCTTCATTCTTAAGTAACCAAAACAATCATCTCCTCTTTCCCCCACACAACAGTTAGGGATACCTTTTCAGAGGAGAAGGGGAGATATTATAGACAGCTGAGTTGGTAAAAATATTATAGGTAGTCAGATAGGACTGGTTTCTCAAAAGAGTCAGGGAAAAGATGAAAACTCATCACAACTATGACCAGAGAAGCATCTGTTGGAGATCAGGCTTCAAGATAAAGACAGAATGACCAGGCCTGAGTTAATTTTTAACACCTTTTCTAATGAAGTCTGGATAGTTATCAGTCACTTCAGTGGGTGATTGTGTTGGTTACTTTTCCCTCATTGCTAAGACAAAATACTCAAAGCCCAAAATTAAAGACATAAAGAGTTATTTAGCACATGGTTCATTGTGGTTTCAGTCCATACTTGGCGGGTTCCAAGGCAGAGTGGCCCATGGCAGAGGGCAACAGTTCACAGCAACAGAAAACAGAAAAAGCAACAAGAGCAAAAAGAGAAGGGGAGAGTGAGAAGACTCCCTTCTTTCCCTGATATTTTATGTAGGTTACTCATCCTAGGGTGGGTGCAATGCTCACACCCACAATCCCAGCACTGGACCACGAATCAATCACAAATTCTAGAAGCCTGCTCCCATGACTGCATGAAGCTTTAGGGGGATATCCAGACATAAACCATAACATTCTGCCCCTGGCTCCCCAAAGACTCATGCGCATTCTTTATGAGAAAGACACTTAGTACATCTTCAAGAGTTACCAAAGTTCTAACAGTTTCAGCATTGCTGAAAAGTCCAAGTCCAAAGTCTGCTCTGAGATTTAAGGCAAACTCTTATCTGTGAGTCCCTCTACAAATGAAAGTTAAACACTTTCAACATACAACGGTACAAGATAGACACTTCCATTCCAAAAGTTACAAATAGAGGATACAAACCACTGGGTCCAAAGCAAGTCCAAAATCCAGCAGGACAAACATTAAGTCCTGAAGTTTCATGTGGAACATCTGAAGCAATATGTGGTAAGTTGTGAGATCCAAAATTCTTGCATGACTCTGCCCCATGGCACTTCTGGTGGTTGTAACTCCCATGGCTTCTCTCTTAGACCCACTCTGCTTCCTCTTTGCAGTTTTCCTTAGACAATCAATGTTCCTGACTTCTACAAATTTCTGAGGTCTCCACTGCACCTTTAGCTTCACACTCACAGCTTCACATATTGTCCTCTCAGGAGCACACTGCCTGGCTTCCCAGTCCTTCTTCTGAAATCTGGTTGGAAGCCTTTTTAACCTCAGAACTCTTGCATTCGCATGTGCCTAAAACCAGCACCACATGGATGATGCCAAGGTCCACTTCCAGCTGGAGCAGTAGGCAAGCTTTCTTCTCTTTTGGGTAGAGGGCTTGGAGGAGTGCCTAGATTGCTGAGCACTCTGAACCTGATTCTGAGGAACAAATTCTCTGTGCTTCTGTCATTTTGGAACCTGGTGTGGCTTTCACCATTCTGGAACATGGTGCTTTGTGGCTTTCCCCTCAAAGCAAAGTCTTTCACTTTTGCAGTTTTGAGGATGCAAAGGGTAGAGACTTGCTGCTTCTTATGGTGCCCTCAGGCCATTTTTTTCCTATTGTTCTGCTCCTTCCTAGCAAGAAGATCTCCTCAGTTCTATCTTTGCAGTCCACAACTTTACAGGAGCTTCCTTTCTGGCCCAACTCACAACATTTTAAACCATCCTGCTTGGCTCTGTGCTCTTGATTCTCAATATAAATCTAGCTAAAAGCCCCCAACAATAGCCAGGCCACAGCCTCAGCATTTGACTAACTTGAAATTTCTTCTGCCAGAATAGTTAGTCTGCTGCACTTAATCTCAGTTGCAGGCAAAGTCTCTGGAAATGAGCAAAATGCAGACAAACTTTCTGCCAACCCATAACACACGTTGTCTGGAGTCCAACAACCAGTCCAGTCCTTCTCAGCAGAAACCTCTCAAACCTGGTCTTTACCAGCAGGATTTCTATCAGCCTTCTGGTCTTCTGAACTCTGACCAGAATCTCCCATACAGAACAGCCTAAGGCATTATACCTCTGCTTTTTCAGGTGATAGTGCTGAACCTTTCCAAACTCTTTCCACATGCCATTCCCAAAAGCTCTTGAACCACATGGTCAGGTATAGTCACTGCAATGACCCCACTTCTCTAGTACAAAATAATCTGTGCTGGTTCCTTTTCTCTCATTACTGAGAAAAAATAACCAATTCCCAAAATTAAATGGGGAAAGGTTTATTTAGCTTACAGTTCATGGAAGTTTCAGTCCATACTTAGCTGGTTCCAAGGCAACGTGGCACATGGCAGAGGGAAACAATTCACGGTGGCAGAAAACAGCCAAAGCAACAAGAGCAAAAAGTGGAGGAGAGAGTAAGAAGACTCTTTCTGTCCCTTATACTGTATGTAGACCACCCACCCTACGGTGGGTAGCACTTACTTTCATAATCCCAGCATTGGACCATGAATCAATTACAAATCGTGGAAGCCTGCCCCCATGACTTCATGAGGTGTTGTGGGGACATCCAGTCATAAACCATAACAGTGATCAAGACCCTCAGACTCATTCCTTCCTGAAAAGTTCTTTGTTCTTTCCATGTACACTTGCCATGTGACTTGCTTTCCCATTGGGTCAATATTACCTAAGTAGTTATACTTATAATCATATTGGTTGGTCCTAGTGGTAACCCATGTTGTACCCACGTGATTGTGCTCTATAAAGCTTTCCCTGAGAAGTGGGGACCTCGGCAACCCACTGTAGGCCCCTCCTGCCTCTCAAGAGCTGCAACTGTCCCTCTCAACAAATATTTCTTACTCTTAATCTCTTTTGTTCCTAAGAGTTCATTCTTTGATTTTGGGGAACACGAACTTGGTGTATCAGACATCTAGCAGGCTGGGAGTTACAGTTTTTCCCTCATATCATTGTTGTTCCTGGTATCATTCCTATAACATTACCATTACAAGAGTTCCTACCGCTCTGAGATGGGAAGAGACCAGGAGTTCTGTGTGGCACTCAGAAGGGAACAAGACTCACATGTAATCCTCAGCCTAACATAGCTGCCTGGTCACTTAGTTTTCTAAGCCTGTGGTCCTGACCATCGAGTTGCTCCTCACCTCAGCCCAGAATTCCCCTCCTCCTCTGGCAAAGAGCCTGGGTGTTTAGTTTCAAAGTTCAGAGTGTCTCCCAGAACTTCTGTCAAAGATTGGGGTAGGCATCCCAGTAGAGTTGGACTGCTGCTTTCTATAATCTCCCACACAGCAGACTGTCTTCGGCGAACTCCAACTTTTGATACAAAAGACAGATAGAGAGAGAGTTCTCTATTACTTTCTGGTTTCTGCCCTACCAAACGTGGCCAAGGCAGCAGAGTCAGTATCCAGCAGAAATAGAAATATTGTAATGTCTCTGTGAGTTATCTTGGCACACATTTAATAAATTAGGAAATCAAAGAATACCCACATAGATTAATGTGATTTCAAACAGTGTAATTCCTGAATGTATTTCCTTGATTTCCCGGATTTGACTAGTTAGGATTAGTTAGGGAAGTTATGTGACAGAGTGACAGAACACAAATGAATTTGCAGATTGATACTAAATAAAACTCTAAGAAAAATCAATGTATTGTTTTCTGAATAAAATCATCCAAAGACAAGCACACTATGACATATGATTCAAGAAAGTGGAGAAAATGTAATAAACATTGCCTTGAAATTAAGACAGAATTGTATACATGGAATCACACATTTTAAAAGTACGTGGCACAGTTATTTTGTTTAAAAAAAAAAAAAAAGGCTCTGATAGTGGGACCTGAACAGTCTCTGGTAACTTTCCTCCTTGATTTCATCACCACCTAATTACTTCTAGCAATAGACAGGGAAGAAGCCAGATAGCTAAGTGCAAAGCTAGCACAAACCAGAAAAACTTGATTGTTCTGGGGAAAGGGATGTACAGGGGCCTTGAGCAGAAACATAGTGTGCGAAAGGTATTGAGCACAAAAGAAGAGATCTGTGTGTGCGTCTCCCTGACCCCCACCATCCCACTGGCCCCAGGTTGGGGAGAAGATAGTTTTAGAGCCTGCACTCTCTCTTCTTCATTCTTTAACAAAATAATAAAGTTTCTGCTCTGCTTCACCCAACCGAGTTGGTTCTGTTGCTGGGAGCAACAGAACAGTTGGGGGAATCCTTCAGAGAGGGTTGGTAACATTCCAGACAGAAGGCGCCTGTGAAAGCTAGAACATTCAGAACAAACAGTAAGGAAATGCTGAGTGTGGAATGAAGTAATCAAGAAACTACTGATATGACCTCCAGTTGTCACTGAGTGTGGTTCTATAGGAGTTGAAGGGTGTTTCCTTAATTAAGGATGTAAGCATTCAAGAGAGAGGATTCTTTTCATGAATTAAAGTATATATCAGATAAGCTTATAATGAGTGTAATGTTAGTTATTGAATACCTGTCCCAAGCAGTCACTGATGATCAATATCACAGTGTCCTACAAGACCTAGAGATTTTCTGTTTTTAGGTTACTGACACAGACTTTCTTTTCTATTTCATGCCTTTATTTCTGTATTTTACTGGCATTCATAAATTAGTATAATTACTAAACCATTCTGTAGCCCAAAGGCCTGTTGAAGCACATGATTCTCTTATTTCCACTGAGAAACAGCCTCTGAATTTTTGCTACTGGATACAAAAATCTAGTAAAAGCAAAACCTATTTTATGCTTTCAAGATTTCAGAATCAAATTGAAAAAGAATCAGATGAATATCTAAAGGTGAAAAACTGGAAACAGGAGACTCAGTGACAGGATACATAGTTAATTCAGTGAAAACAAGGCTGGTGGAATTGTGTGGACAATGGCACAGATAAATTTGGAAATCGAACATATAAGTAATGGAGACAGATGGCAAGTAGAGCACAAGAAGTCAAAACCTTGATGTCTTAGGGAATCCTGGCACACTCAAGTAGGATGGAGAAAAATCCTAAACCCCAGGGGTCTGCCCATCTTGTTACAGGCAGCTGAGTTAGTGAGAAATATTATAGGCAGTCAGACAAAGCTGGGTCCTCAAAGGAGCCAGTGCAGAAATTCAGATACCTTGTAACCTCTGAGGAGGCAGGCACCTCCTGCTATGGGCCAGATCTCAAGACAAAAGACAAAGCAAATACAACTGCATCCTGAGGATTGAGAGTCCAAATAGTTCTCTATTACCCTGAGAAAGTCAGCAGTCAGCATCCTAACCCCCTACAGGGAGAGTCACTACTGTTAAGCATCTCTGCTTACTTACTATGTGACTCGCTTTCCCATTTGTCCTTGATTTAATCAATTTTACCTGAGCAATTAATCTTGTTGGTTAACCACAATTATGTCCCACCTTACGTCCACCTTGCAAGTTCCTATTTTTCCCTGCCTTGGACCCATCTAACCTCATGGTTTTACTATACAAAAGTCCCTAGAAATGGCAGAGTTTTTGGCAACCTGCTCAGGACCCCTTCTGTCTCTCTCAGTCAGAAGCTTTCCTTCTCTCAATAAATACATTCTGTTCTTAACCTCCATTGTTCCTAAAATTCATTCTTCGATTTTAGAGAACACGAACTCATGCTGGACATACAGTAGATTGGGAGTTTCATTCCCTATATCAGTCTCAAATGGCAAGCCCAGTCCTTTTCTTCCAGTTCACCCAGCTTGGTATCTATCATTTCTTTCTGCAAGTGGACTGCCTGCGGTCAGCTTAGGGCTTCAAAGACACCCCATGTTGTCTTGGCTTTTATAAGGCAAGTATGTCAGAAAGAATCTCATTCCAATTACCATGTTCTGAAAACTCCCTTCCCATACATTTCTCCAGTAAAAAGAGAAAATTTAGACTAGTGTTTGATGATATCTAAGGGCTCCTGAGTGCCACAGATCTGTAGGTCAGAAATTAAATAAGAAGTATCCACAGCTTTGATAACTTAGCAGACAGAATGCACTGCGAAAGAAACACTTCCTGGTGGGTGTTTTTAAGAAGAGAAACGTTTTTGAGTTGTAAAGTTGTCAGGAAAAATCAGAAGACAGAGGACTGAGCGTGGAACTGGATGGTAAATTCCTGTGAGCTTTTAAATCTTAATGCTGACCATACATAGAATTTAAAAATGTTTCCTCTTCACCACCTGTTGGAGTCTGTCTCAAAGTTCAATGCACTCAGAAGTCTTGGGAGGGTGTGTAACAACGCAGGTTCTGATTCAGTAGGTCTGTGACAGGGATTAAGAGTCTATTTCTAACCAGCCAGAATACACACACACCGCTTGTCAGCGATCACATTTCAGTAGAGAATCGGTAGCATTTTTAGTAGCAAGTAGACCCCTGGTGGCCATAGGAGAAAGGCACAGTTATTTTGTCACATTTAAATTCTTTCTGAGAATGTTAAAAGACAAATCCCTCCTAAAGCCAACGATCGTTAATTGCCACACTATCAGCATAGCCAACATAGTTTATTAATTTGGACTCTAACTAGCACAATATTGGCAAAGCTAGCAGAATTTATTAACTTGGACTCAAAATGGAATTTGGTGACATTCCAGGCAGACCACACAGCCAGCGACAATCAGAGAAGGGGCGTGTTTAGTCTACACGCTAATGCAAGTGCGTTTGTTTCTAGAAGGACATGGTGAGCCAGCCAATTAGTAGCCTTTATAGACAAATAAGGAATGAATTGCAAGTGACTTGCCTTTATTAATTTTTAAAAAATTCTCAAGGTTTTTCATTTGATTCTCCTATCCTAACCAAGGACTGCCATGAAGTCTTTCAAATAAAGTGTTCTCTGATTTAGGCTCGCTATGAATCAGACTAGGCTGCTTTTCAATCAGGAAAACTGAGAGCAGTTTTATACTAATTTTGAATTTCTTTGTCTGCCGGCTCCCTTCAGTCTGTGCCTCTCAAACAGAACAACGAAAAGGGCTGTGTCATTTGGCTAACAATTGTCAGGGGTTTTGAAAGACGCTGCCAGTTTTGGAAACACTACTTCTCTCTATTGTTTAACTACAAATACATTTTTAATTTTGAATGTCAATAGACATATATCCTGGTTTGGCCATGATACATAGATAAATATACCAGACATCATCCTATTCATTTTATTTTGAGATAACAACCGAATTATCATCACTCCAGGGTAAAAAGTAAACATCCCACCCCCAGTTTGTGCTCCTTCTCAAACTTGAAGCTCCTCCAATTGAAACAAACTCAGAAATTAATAACTTGATATAAACCCCTCACTTCAGGCATGAGCCCTTATCACTGGGCCACAGTTTTGAGCAGATCCTAGGAAATGGACAATAGGTTCATATTTGTTAAAGTATAACTATGCGCCAGTGTCCTTGCTTAGGGACACTAAATGAGAGGCCACCCCCTCCCCTAGCAAGTCTGTTTTCTTTGCTGGCTTTCCATACCTTGCCACATTCATTTCTATCACAAAGATTTCATATATTGTAGGAAATTTTATGTTTATTCAAACTTATTTTTCAGCCTTGTAAAAGTAACTAGAGTCATTACTACTAATGACCTGGACATGGAACTGTTGAAAGAATTGACTATGTAGACAAGTTCAAAGGCTTCTGTTCAGTTGATTAGACACAGTGAAGGTTTTTTCTATAAAAGCTTCATGACAGATACAAGAAATGGTTAACTGCAAATAATTCTATATCGCTACAGTCTGTAAAGTCACATAAAATTTCAAATGCATCTCTAACTCAGGGATCTACCAATGGGTCATGTGTACAACCAGACAACACTTGATAATAGTTTCATTTTACTTGAAAATGTTGTTTTATAAATTAAGTTATAGGTTAAGGGGAAGAATATTAGCCATCTAAATATCTGTAGTTCATTACTTTCATTATAACAAGGCCTAAGAAGGAAATATAAAACATGGATTATTCTCCACTTTAAAACCTAATTTACCCTTTTCTTTTTTTAAAAAACTGTCTTTTTAAGTTACTTCTAATTTTATGCTATGGTGCTTTTATACTGAGTGAAGTAGAGAACACAAAGATAATATTTGGAGTAGATATTTGAGGTAGAAGCAGAAGCAAATACTGCCATATGCCAGCCCTTTGCAACAATTTAAAAAAGAAACACTAAATAATCATCATTGGTTAAACAAAATATGTATTTTGCTACCAAAACATACAACTCGCACAAGAACCTTAATGTTTATGTTCTCCCATATCTATGATCCCCACCATGAAACCATCTGAAAATTTTAAACACTTATGAGATCAATTCGGAAGTTGAGTAGGAGCAGAGGTAGCAACAAGACTCAGCTGAGGATAGACTTGGGGAGGTTCCATTAGCTTGAGACTTCTCAAAACCCAAACACTAATGTTTCACTTAGTAATATTACATGTAATGACTTCTAAAAACCAGAAATACATTTAAGACATAACCCTTATGCATTACGTGGGAACTAGTAATTCCCACATGGGATAGAATTGACTTCATCAGATTGCTTTCCTCTTATCTCTGCAGATCGCTGGAGGGACAGCTGCTTTCCCAGGGTAGAGGGAGGAGGCATGACTGGGTTCTAGAATCATCTCTGTGATTGCCTTTCTGAGTCAGTTTAGGCCAGCAAAGTCAGGTCAGTCTGTAGACTGGGTGGGGCAGAGGAATGAAGTTTTGACAGCTGGGAGCCATGGTGCAGTGTACGGACAGGTAAATACTGAAAGTCAAGTTCCCGAAAAATTCAAAGTCAGAGCCAACATAAACATTCTAAACTGGATCAGCAAGTCCAGGGGCCAGACAGTGAGTGGGACAAAGGGAAGGCGCCAAATGGGTTAGAAAAACAAAATGAAAGGCAACAACTGAGTGAGATAGTCCAGGAGAATCCAAAGGGGTAGGTTTTTGGGGTCATGCTGACCACACTTAGAAGAGTCAAAACCAACTCGGGCAACACTTCCAGGCTCTCTCCTCTCGGGTCTCCCTGCATTTCCCTTACAGAAGGCCCTGAAGAGGTCTAAGCCCGTGGTACAAGAAAATATCACTGCCACGGTGGGTGAGTCACTGAGCTCTTGATGAATCCAGAGTCCCAGGTCAGACATTGGACAGGGAGCTGCCAGTAACAGTGACCATGTGGTGAATGGTTTCCAAATGGACCTGGAGGTAGGAAGCTAAAGGGCCAGTGGCTTCCAGCAGCATAAAGGACTCAAGTGGTGCTCTGGTACCTCAGATGTCTGCAAGAGTCTAAAGAGACCTGGCAGCCTTCACTGAGATGTCTCTCTTGAAAGCATGGTGATTTATTTTACCTTCAGTACTACACAGGGTTGACTGTAAATCCTCTTAGGTGTTTTACCCCCCAGTTCCCAGTCAACTGGCAAGCCCATTATTACAGAAGGGACTATTCTTGGGAAAGATACAGTGTAAGTTTCTGGTGAACACCATGGTATTGAAATAAGTACACTACTTTAGCTCCCATAGAGCAGCAGAAGCTTCCAGTATTGCTCCTTTACCTCATTCACATTGATTATTTATGTAAGTTAAGCCCCAGTGGACACTGTCTTGGTTACTTTTCACTCGTTGCTGAGACAAAATACCTGATGCCCAAAATTAGGGAAGGAAAGGTTTATTCTTACAGTTTCTCGGGAGTTTCGGTCCATACTTAAGTTGGCTCCAAGATAGCGTGGCATGGCGGGCCTGCTGTTCATGGCGGCTGCAAGCCGCAAGCTGCGCTGGCAAGAGAGGGAGAAAGAGGCGGAAGCACGAAAGTGAACAAGAGGAAGACCCGCCTTCCATCACACTGTATGTCGGCTCCATCCCTGGGCGGGTACAGCAAACCGAACACAAGCAAGTGCCAGACTTAGCCTCATCAAAAGTATGTGAGGACTTGGGGGGACATAGCATACCCAATACAGACACTTTCCAGGCAGTTTTGATGGCCTCCTTCCTGGGCGTACAGTAGACTCTTCCCAACATCAGCAGTGCCAGCCTCCTTTCCCACACAGCTCCAGTTCCATTCAGCTCCCCACCTCCCCCATCCATGGGTCCCATAAGAAGGTCACTTCCTCCTCTGGCCCAGTGTGGCCCTGATTTGCCTGACAGCTGTTTCGTGCCTCTGAACACTTCCGGTTTTAAAATTAAGCTTAAGAGCATATTTTGGCTGAAGTAAATTGAAGGGGCATGTGCCAGGATCCCAGGAAGTGTTTCCTCACCCTAGAACAGTAGCAGGAAAAGAAGAAGGAGGAGGAAAAGGAGGAAGAGGAGGAGGAGGAGGAGGACAGGGAACTTTTCTTCTTTCTCTGTCCACATTGTGCTCTGGTGGACTCCTGCACCTGCTCACCTGCTGCTTGTGCAAGGTTGAAGCCCAGGGTATGAGGAGGGTGAGCCATGGGAATCAGGAGAAATGCAGCCAGCGTTCCGATGTACTTTCCTCGGGGCAGATTCCCTTTTTTATGAGGTAATAAATCTGGTTATTTAGGACAATTTAAACAAGGATTTCTGCTTACTGCAACCAAATTGATCTAAGCAATGCACTGTCAGAGACATTTTTCCTCTATATTTACAGATGGGGAAATTAAGGCTTATTAAGATGGAGCTTTGTTTTGAAGATTGTACCCATTCCTAACCTATCCCAGAGGGTAGCTAATCTGAGAGATAGGAGCTGTTGCTACACATTTTTTTTTTTTTTTTTTTTTGGTCTTTTTGAGACAGGGTCTCACTATGCAGTTCAGGTTGGCCTTGAGCTCACTTTGGAGCCCAGGCTGGTCTTGAACTTGCAACGATTCTCCTGCCTCAGCCTCTTGAGTGCTGGGATTACAGGAGTGCTCCACTACACCTGGATTGTCACTACACATTGTTAAGGAATAACATCTGCCCAGCCACCTTAGCAAGGGGAAGTAGAGCTGGCATTTGAAGTCAAGGTACACCTACTTCTAAACTTATTTTCTTAACCCATACAATTCGGAACATACATAGTATCATCCCTGAGTAATAAAACTCATCTGACTCAAGGTCTAACGCTGTGAACCGGATGCAGAGGGCTTTGATTATTCTGGGGGCTCCCAATCCAGGGTGGCTAAGCCTCTGTCAGGATGGTTGCCTCTTTAGCGTGGGTAGGATGGTACTTTTGGAGGCCTAGGACAACCGGAATCAGGAATTCATATGCAAATAAAAGAAGAGTGCATATGGATGAGAAGGAATCTCTCTAGGTTACATAAAGACTCTTATTCATCCTCCATGAGTCACCCTAAATGCCAACCCTAAATGCCATTTTCTCAGTGAGGTTTTCCTCCTACACATCAGGCTTGGCTTGCCCCTGTTTCATATGCTATCTAACACCTAAACTCCTTGTTTTTTTTTTTAAGAGTAAAAAAAAAGACACATATAAGAAAGACAAAAAGCAAAAGAGACAAACAAATGACTAGAGTAAATGCACAACAGTAATATTATAGGTTTACAAAATAGGATGATAGAAACTTGACACTGGTTGCAATAATGCATATCGTTATCTTCAAAATGGTTGTTTACATTAACAGATATAGACATGTAGAGCTGGGAGTTTGGTTCAGTGGCTTAAGTGCCTGTCTGGCAGGCATGAGGCTGTGAATTCGATTCCTGGTGCTGCAAAAATAAAGAAATAAATAAATAAACTCCTTGTATATATTTTAATTGTAATTAGGTAGTTGGTTAACATCTGTCTTCCCTGAAAACTATAAATCCTTTTCCTTCTTTTCCTTTTTTTTTTCATTCTTTTCTTCTAAATCCGTCTATGTCCTAGCCATTGATTTGATTTTAACATCACATAGCATTGATACTCCTATCAAACAAACAGGACATCTAGGGAATGGGCTGGTTCTAAATTTAGTAGATGGAAATTGGTGCCTGAGGTCAGGTTATAGGAGAGGCTGGCTATCTGGGGTCTAGTGAGAACATGCCACTATGTCAGAGTATAGAAAGGAAACAGAAGGAGACAGAATCTCATCTCTTTCAACATTTTGACTGGAAATTCCAGATAGAAAAAGTGGGAGAAAAACTGTGTACTCCTATATCCTTTTACTAGCATACACACACACACACACACACACACAGAGTTTGAGCTGATTCTTTTGTCACTATCATCAAGTTATGTAAGATTTTATGGACTGGCTTGAAAACTGTCATATGGGATTTAGTTCTTATGGGAAAATATTTTGGAAGTTTCCCAAAATATGTACAGAATACAGACTTTTCCTAAAATTTAATTACCCTTATCATATTGACGTGAGTTTTGCTGGTGATGTTAGCTCCTTCTAAATCCAAGTGTAACAACTTGACCTACAAGTTATTTAATGAATAACTGTTGAATAAAGAAAAAAAATCGATTACTGACTATGCTTTTTCATGGAGAAAATGAGCAGAAAAATTGAGTTGTCTTTAATAAAGAGCACAGGTTCCTAAGGATGCTGCTGCAAATGTAACTCTCTTCCACTGACACTGGCTGAAGAAAATGGAAAACAGCTAAGGAAGCCAAAGGCTGTTGGACACAAAGGGAAGCTGGAAGAATGGTGCATGCCTAAGTCCAGCTCAGGGGCTACTGTTTCTGTCTTTGCCCCAATCTGCCTCTACTCAGGACAGTACTCCCAGGCTGTGCTTGGTGTTAAGATGTGCACAGCAGCTGGCAGAACACCCAGTTCTGCAGGAAAGGAGCTTCACAATCCCAGCGACCATCAAAGCCAGATTGAGGTCAGGTTATTTTACTGCCTGAAGTAATATCCCACTGCCCACCAGAGCAAGAGAACACTCTTTAACCTGCATGTTCTGCCAAACCACTTACCTTTCCTCATTATTCTCCTTTTCTGATTTCCATTTTACAGACCTTCTCGTGTTTCCATCTTTAAATGCTTCCTTCTCCTTTCCACACAGAGTTTTGATCACCTGCAGTGACCTCTCTCTTTGCCCCCCTAGTCAGCGCCTGTTCATCCTTCAGAGGTTAGGTCCATCCTCATTTACTTGGCAAGACCGCCCTGAGTCCCTTAGACTGGGTTCAGTTGCTCTACCTTGCCTCTCACACAAGCACCAGATCTTTTTAAAAGTACGTATTCAAGTAGCAATTAAGTAAATGGGCAAATTATGTGTTTAATAGTTTTCCCTCTAGAACACAAAAGTAAGGAAGCAGGCATGTCTTTCTTATCCCCATTGAATTCCCAGGACCTGAACTAATCTTGGTGTTATTGTCTGTTGAGGGAATGAATGCTGACTGTAGTTCTCCTCTCATACTCTCTTACTTGTATGTTGCTCCCTACTCAAGTTTCTGTTGTGGGCTTCTCTTACTGTGCTTATCCCGTAAAAGCCAGAGGTGTATGGGATTGCATCCCGAGTGCTCCTTCCACTGAGAGCCCACGCACCAGTCACCATCCTGGTGTTTGTGACATCAAGGCGTCTCTTCACAAGTGCCCACCCAAGACCGTGACCTAGATGTCCTCATGTTGACCACACACAGGTATTTCACTTATTTATGCATCTTAATTTCCACTAGTGACTTGGATAATGAAATAGGGTGACATATTCACGAAGTTGGTAAGGAATATTCATAAGGTTTTAATTAGAAGGAAACTCTGCAAATTGAAAACCCAACAGGAATACAATTAAATTAATGCATAGAAAAGCAAGCAGAATACTGCAAAAAGGGAAGAAGTTTACAATGAGAAACAAGCATTTGCTATAAGCAAGTGTGACTATCAAACATCAAGAAAAAGAAAATAGAGCACTGGTGGAAAATGTATTCAAGTCAGTGCTACAGCACTGCTAATTCACTTCTGGCTGCAGAAACACTATAAAGGGAGTCAAGGGGAGTTCAAGGAAGGAGCTGATTGGTGAGCTGACCCTCTGGGGGCGGGGTCTGAGAATCCAGACAAATTCGAGTCCCTCTTCTTCAATTTGTGAAACTAAGGTAGAATTGAATCTATTTAGACTGTGAGAAATTCACATCTAAAGACAAGGAATTTGAGCTGATATATGAAATACCACGCAACAGAAAGTAGAGAGAGAGAGAGAGAGAGAGAGAGAGAGAGAGAGAGAGAACCAACCTGCTTTCTTCCAAACCCAATTACCCGATAGGTTTATCAGGTAAAACAAGTGAGATGTTACTTGTGAACAAATCTTTAAACATGCAATTTCAGTGGAAGTATGGTTAAAAGGAGCAGTTTCTGGCAATTCTTACTTATACTGCAACACTGATCAAGCTAGAAATAGCTGTCATCATCAAAATGAACAATTTCATCTACTCTACTGCTAAAAAGGTACTAGGGAGTATAGAGAGGGCCAGGAAAAGAGTCAGATCAAGGACCTGAAGAGGAAGTAGGATAGAAAGTTCTGAGGGGTAGTTAAAGGAATTTGTTTTCTTCCATGAGTATTTGGTAAACATGTATTAAGACCCCAAGGTGTGCACTGGGGATACTTACATGATACA
The DNA here is from genome assembly GCA_004363535.1 of Dasyprocta punctata. NCBI lineage: Eukaryota > Metazoa > Chordata > Mammalia > Rodentia > Dasyproctidae > Dasyprocta > Dasyprocta punctata. Next base: position 15,705 of record RJWM01008861.1, read on the forward strand.
TGGCACACACCTACTTTGCCCAGTGGAATATCTAATTTAGTAAGAGGAGGAAGACATGTAACACATACAGGAGATTCAGTAACACAACAGAATTACATCAGGATTGTGTTCTGGGCCCAGTGTGTGCCCCAAGGAAGGATAGACACAGTTTCCCAAAAGAGAGGAGCTCATGGGGAGTAATTATTAAATCAGGAATATGTGCTGCTGAGAAAAGGATCTTTCGGAGTAGTTATAGAGCTAAGTATGGTCAAAAAAAGGAGAGAGAATGAGCTTATGTCCTCAAAAGAGGTGGATAATTATTAGGAAAAATAATTACAATGAAAGGTAACCCAGAAATTATCTTCTGCAGATGGTATGGAACCTAACCTTCCTTCTTAGAAGAAAGATAGATTGCCATCTAACTGGGATGGGTTAATTATGTTAACTGAAGTTCTCAAGATGCTTCCAACTTCTAAAGTGTTATTTTTACAAAAAACAAAATTACTTTAAAACTTGACGGTAAGGATGACTAAATGCAGACAATTACAGCTTATAAAACGGTGACTCATGCCCCATGGTGTCTCCTAGAACCTAACTGTTCCACAGAGTTTTCTAGTTATATATGGAAATTCTCATACTTAAAAAAAATCTCGTAACTTACAAGCTATCACAGCAGCAAAGCAAGTTTCCAGAGCAAAAATGTATCAACTCTGCCTGTGACCAAGAGATGACAGTGACTGTTATTCAGCGGCATTGTCCATTGAATGCACTCTTGCCCAAGGGCTTAACCATTAATACAATTTATATTGGCTATGCTTACACTTAGTACTGAGGTATACTGAGTACAAGATACCCATTTTAAAGAAAAAGGCATAGATTTGAAAATAAAGGTCTAAAATATATACAAAACTAACACAAATCAAAAGAAATCAAAGTAGATTTCAAATCAAAAAAATGATAAAAGAAATAATGTCTCTGTAAAAGAAAAAATTTCATTCAACAACTTCAGCTTCTCACTTTAAAAAGCAGAAGAGCAAAGTAAATGCAAGGCAAGCAGAGGAAAAGGAATAATGACAGACAACTCAATTAAATAGAAAACAAAAAAAATAGAAAGAAAACTGAACACTTGTTCACTGAGGAGAAAAATAAAATTGTTAAGTGACAACCAGTTTTATCAAGTAAAAAAAAGGAAGATATAAATTACCTGTATCAGGAATGACAAAGGTGATATAACTAGTGAGCCTATCACTATGATAAGGATGAAAATATTATAAATGATTTTGTGCCAATAAATTTGTCAACTTATGCCATGACCCACTGCAGCCTTTGAGGTTCCTTGGATGAAGGACTGAGAGAGGATGAGAAAATAAAGAAGAGACAAAGCTGGGGTCAGATGGAGCCCTTACTCTCCTGATGGGAGGAAAGGAACAGCTACCTAACTGCAGGGGCATGTATTTGTACATTTTACTTAATGTCACATGACACTCTGTTGTCCTAGCAACTCACCCTTTGGATTGTCTTGGGCCTAGGTGTTCTCTGAGCTGAAGCAACTTCTTTATGTGGTTTGCCCTGGGCACTGTTTGCTCTTGGGATGACCATGCCCCAGCCCTACATGTAGTCAATTTCCAGTTTCAAGGGCTCCCAACAAACTTAGAGGAAATGTGCACATTTCTCCAGAAACAGAAATAACTACAGCTCGCTCAAAGCTTCCTCAGGAAGAAACAGATAGTATGAATAGTCCTGCATCTGTTAAAGACATAGGATTTGTAATTAAAAACCTTCCCTCAAAGAAAAGAATATTCTAGGCCTTGACTGATAAATTCTACCAAATGTTTAAGAAGAAACTGCACCAGTTTCATACAAACTCTCTTAAAGCAAAAAGGAGAGATTACTCCTGAACTCATGGGACCAGCACTGCTGTGATACCAAAACCAGATGATAATACAGAAATGAGAAACTACAGGTCACTATCTCTCTAAAACATAGATGTAAAAATTCTCATCAAAATTTTATAAAATCAAACTCGAGGAGACATAAAAAGAATAGTATACCATGTTCAAGTAGGTTTTTTCCCCAAGAATGCAAGGCTGGTTTAACATTTTAAAATTGATCAATGTAAGTAAATACATTGACAATCAAAAAACTAAAAAAAAAAAAAAGTTTTATGATCATCTTAATATATTCATAAAAAGCGTTTGGCAAATCCTGCAGTCATTCCTGATAAAAAGTCTCAATAAACTTAAAGGGGCACTTTATCCATCAGATAAAGAGGTGTCATTTAAAAACCTACATTTAAACCCAACATTTTTAATGATGAAAAATTGAATGTTTCACCCTTAAGAACAGGAAAAAGATACAAATGCACGTTCTTATTTCTTCTAGTCAACGTTCTATAGTGTTTTTGCCAGTGCAATAAGAAAATTAATTGATTAATTAAGCAGAGGCATTTAGAGTTTTTTTGCTTGTTTCTCTGTTTGTTTGATTTGTTTGCTGCCTGTTTGTTTGTGTGCCAAGCTTAGGATTAAATCCAGGACCTTTCCCATGCTAAAAAGAAGTGCCCTGCCACTGAGCTACAGCCCTGGTGCATTCAGATGTGAAAGGAAGAAGCTAAACTGCTAATTCATTAATGACATTTTCTGAAAACACTCTGAAATCTACAAAATCTATTAGAATTAATACATGAGTTTAACAAGGTTGCAGAATATAAGCCTACTGTATAACAATCAGCTACATATATAATAGCAACAAAATGTAAATAATGAAATTTAATGAACACTATCATTTGAAATACTGACGAAAATGTGAAATACTTTCACTTTCATCTGTCAGAAGATGTGCAAGACCAGTTAACTGGAAATGTTAAAATATTGCTGAGTGAAATTAAAGGTTATTTACACTCTCAGTTTCTCACACCAGAGAAGCAATGCATATTTATAAATGTGTATCTGATTTATTTCACTGAAAAGTATGGTCTCAAGGTGCATTCGTTTACCTGGAATTGTCTTGAACTTGTCCTTCTTTACAGCAGAATAGTACTCCAGTGTATAAAAAGCTACATCTTTATCCATTCACCAGTTGATGGGCATTTGGGTTGTTTCCAAGATCTGGCTATGATAAGTATTATGAAATAGGAAGAAAATGTTCAAATGGAGAGGGGAGCACTACAGCAGGGAGGGGGGAAGAAAAAAGGGAAAAGTGAAAAAATTGAGAAAGGAAGGAAAAATTGGAAACAAAGCTTTTGTAAACAGGAAGGGAAGTAGGGTTTGAAGGGAGAATAAGGGAAGGGGAGAAAAAGAATCGTTTTATCATATACAGGTACAAATTCTCTATGATGAGTGTAATCATTAAATTTCCCTAAAATGTACCCATAAAATCTGATTACAAAGTGAAAGAAATTAAAGATTAAATTAATGGAAATGTACATACCATGTTCACTAATGAGAAGACTCATAGTGTTGTGACTTTTTTTTTTTGCAGCACCAGGGATTGAACTCACAACTTCGCGCCTGTCAGACAGGCACTTAAGTCATGGAGCCAAACTCTTGGCCCTGGTTTTTTGAGACAGGGTCGTGCTGTGTAGCACAGGCCAGCCTTGTGCTCGCGTTGTAGCCCAAGCCAGCCTCGAACTCACAACGCTCCTCCTACCTCAGCCTCCCGAGTACTGGGATTAAAGGCGTGCGCCACCATGCCCGACTCGGTGTTGTGACTTTAATCCTCTCCATTTTGATTATAGATTCAATGTAGTCTTTGCAGAAATTTATAAACTTCTTTTCTCTTTAAAAGGAATGATGAATAGCATTAAAAAATTGTGCATCTATATAAAAATTAACCTGGACCCATTCCTCACTGCATATAAATTAACTCAAAGTGAATCATAGGTCCAAATGTAATATGAAGCAAAAACTATAAAACTCTTGCACAAAGCCATGGGAGCAAAATATTAGTGGCTTTTGTTGGGTAGGACAAAGATTTCTTAGATACAAAACCCATAAATGAGAAATTGATAAACTGGATGTCATTAAAAATAATTTCTATTCTTTATTTTTATTTTCTGGTAATGGTACAGTTTATTAAATATTTATTACTGCAGGTCTTCATTTTTCAATCTTTTTTCAATGTTAAGAATTCCAGGCTTGTTGAAGTTTGAATCAAACCCCACAGAGAGAGTGAAAAGAAAAAAATTCAACTAAGAAGAAGGCAGTAACTGGTGGAGCCTTTACCCAGAGCTGGACTCACTGAGCGGGGGGAGCTGCTTGATGAGACAAAAAAAAAGTAACTTAAGATTAACTGGAGTCAGTGAGCAAGCAGGAGATACTACAAATGACATTAAAAACATCCTTACAGATATTGTGTCAGAAAACTTTCCTTGTAGAGAAAAAGAATTTGACATACAAATAAGTGAAGCATATAGAACTCCAATTAGCAATGATAAAAAAAATCTACTTCTAGGCATATCATAGTCAAGATTCCAGAAATTCAACACAAGAATAAAATTTTAAAAGCTGTTAGGGAAAAGAAACAAATCACCTGTAAAGGAAAGCCCATCAGAATTACAGTGGACTTCTCAGCACAAACTCTCAAGTCAAGGAGAGCTTGGAGTGAAGTACTCCAAGTTCTAAAAGAAAACAACTTTCAACCCAGATTGATGTATCCCGCAAAACTATCTTTCAAAATAGAGGGAGAAACAAAATACTTCCATGATAAGAAACAGTTGAGGAAATTCACGACCACTAAACCAGCACTCCAAAATGTTTTGAAGGACATTTTAGAAAAGGATGATAAGTATTACAGCTCCATGAACCCTAATAGAAGGAATCCACCAGGAAAATAGAAAACAACATGATAAGGACAAGTCAATACATATCAGTTTTAATCATCAATGTTAATGGTCTTAATTCACCAGTAAAAAGACATAGACTGGCAGAATGGGTCAAGAAACAAGATCCAACAATGCGCTGTATACATGAAACACATTTAATTCAAGAAGATTCCCATAGACTGAAAGTTAAAGAATGGAAAACAACACTCCATGCAACAGGAGTCCAAAAAAAAGCAGGGGTAGCTATTCTATTTGCAGATAAAGTTAATTTTAAGCCAAGACTGATTAAGAGAGACAAAGAAGGTCACTATGTATTGGTAAAGGGAACAATCCAAGAGGAAGAGATAACAATCATAAATATATGTGCAACAAATACTAGTGCACCCAGTTATATAAAACAATTATTAATGGACATGAAAAATCAAATAAGCCTTAATACAATTGTATCGGGAGACCTCAATACTCTGCTGTCACAAAAAAACAGGCCAACTAGACAAAAAATCAACAATGAAATATTAGAATTAAATCAAACCTTTGACTTAGTAGATATTTATAGAATCTTCTACCCTACAACAGCAGAATACACATTTTTTCAGCTGCACATGGGACATTCTCCAAAATAGACCATATACTGGTTCATAGAATATGCTTGAGTAAATGTAAAGGAACTGAAATTATCCCATGCATACTATCAGACCACAGTGCAATGAAATTGGAAATCCATGTCAAAGGAAACCACAAGAACTTCATTAACACATGGAAATTAAATAGCACACTTCTGAACAATCAATGGGTCACAGATGAAATTAAAGAAGAAATTAGATAGTTTCTACAGTTGAACGACAAGGACAATACAACATTCCAGAACTTGTGGGACACAATGAAAGCAGTCTTAAGAGGGGAATTGCTATTGTAGGGGGTGTATTGTTTCCCTGGTTTCAATCTCGGTGAGATTGTTGTTCATATACTGGAATGCTGCTGATTTTTAAGTGTTGATTTTGTGGCCAGCTGCATTGCTAGGTCTGCTTATTGAATCTGGGGGTCTCTTGGTGGAGTTTTTGTGATTTCTAGGTAGAGTATCCAGCCATCTGAAACAAAATCTATGTATATAAAAAATTAGTTGTGACAGTCAGAGAAAAAGAATTTTGAGTGAAATATAATTTTCTCAGGGTCACCTTCAGATTTTATTTTTAATGCAAAATATTCATTTGAAAACAATTGTGTTAATAATTTGCTAGATAATATTTCATGTCTATATTTTTTATCTTAAATAATTTTCAGGAATATCCAATATGTTGATGATTGCTGTTCTTTTGTTGGTTGGTCTGAAATTGTTATGTTTTGATTTCTTATTTTCCTTTTGTTTAAAATTAAAAAAAAAAAAAGAATTCCAGGCTTGAAATACCAGTTACATATTCAAGTTTTGGATGAATAGAAAGAAGCATCCTAACTTCATAGTTGTGATTATTTCACAAAGCCAACCACCAATTTCTACTCTTTAAAGAATGCTGGCCATGGGCCGGGGGATTAGCTCAGAGACACAAGTGCCTGCCTGGCAAGCACAAGGTTGTGAGTTCAATCCCCAGTACCAAAACAAAACAAAACAAAAAAAGAATGCTGACCATAAAATTATATCAAATGTCTCAGAAAACTTCAAAAACACAATGAAAAGAAAACAAATAGCATACTTTAAAAATAGGCGGTGGTATGAATAGACACTTCATCAAAAACACAAACAGTGCCTTAGTATGTAAAATGATGCTCACAATAATTAGTTATTAGGAAAATGCAAGTTAAAGCTACAATGAGTTAGCACTACATACTTATTAGAATGTCTTAAATACAAAAGTCTGAACATAAGAGTTGGCGAAGACATGGAGAAACTGGAACTCTCATTGACTGTTGGTGGGAAAGGAAAATAGTACAACTAATTAGAAAAACACTTTGATTGTTCCTTAAAAATTTGAATATACACCTGTCATATGACTTAGAATTTCTCTGAAGTTCTTTTTTATTTTTTGTAATTTTTATTTTAAAGAGAATAAAACCAAGCAAAACAAAACAGGATAAAGCCAATTCCTTTCTAGTTTTTCCTATTTAGCTATAAGAAGTGAAAGCCAATGTAAACAAACATGTATTGCAGCATTCTACATAAAGCTGGAAACAGCCCAAATGTTCATCACCAGATGCAGGGATAAAAAAATCATGGTATATCAATAGAATAGACTACTTTCCAGTAAAATCTGGAAATAAACTGTTGATATGTGCAATAGTCTGGATAAATCCCAAAATAATAGGCTAAGTAGAAGACACTAAACAGTAAGTATGATTCCATTAACATAAAATGCTAAAAATTGCCAACTAATCTCTAGTATTGGAAACTAGGTCAGTGATCGCCTGGTAACCGTATAGGTGTGGGACAAGGGAATAAAATGTGAGAAAATATTTCGAGGTGATGGGTGTGCTCAGGATCATGATTGTGATGATGGTTTCATGAGTGGATGTCTAAGGCAAAACTTAGGAAATCCTACAATTTAAATATGTGTGTGTTTTGTACATCAAATAAAAGAGAGTTATATATTTCTGTATACTTGCTTACATGAGAAGATCTCTAAAATATATTTTTGTGGGGAAAAAAGGAAGTGTATAGCAGTGCTTATATTATACTACATCAACGTGGCTTTTCTTTTCTTTATTTCTTTAAAGAAATGTACATATGTAGTCTGATCAAATGAAATTTCTGAGGAGATTCACAAAAAGCTCAATAGTAATTCCTTCTGGATAAATGATGTTTTGGGAAGTTGCAATGGAACAAGACTTTGTGTTTTTATTTTGCATTTGAAAGTCTTACACAGTTTACCTGTTTCCTTTATTTAAAAAGATACTTTCCTGGAAAAAAATAAAACAGCCTAGAAAGAACTGGACAAAAACAAACATTTCAAGAGTAATTTCTGCCCAAGTCAAATGGAACAGTGGTTACCGTTCCGTATTTATATAGATGTCTGTGAAGTGTGAAGATCATGCATCTTCTGGCATATAACCTGCATATGTTGTTAAAACATAAAATTTGAATATTAATAAAGACCGCTGTGCAGCTGCAGAGCTGCTGAGGGTAGAGACAGCTGTCCGTCCCTGCTATCTGTTCTCCCCTTCTGGTACTGCGGTGGGATCTTAACTGTCCAGAGGAATGAATGATCGCCCTTGCCAGTTTTCTGCCCCTCCATCCTTCCCTTATTCCCTCTCTCTTCCTCCCCACCTCTTCTCCCTGCATGCACTTCATGCCTGTCAGACTTTTTTCTCCGGTGTGGTAGAGGACACATCACAGCTTGCGTCCTCCTGGCTGAAGGCTCCTAGCGTGACTATTCTGTAAGAAACTTGTAGAGGGTTCACGCTCTGCCTACCTGGGAAATTGTGTAGCATCACTTCTGCTGCATTCCAGAGGTCTATTCACATTCAAAGGGAGGGGACACAGTTGCCAATTCCAGGGATTCATGGATATGTTCGACAACCGCCATGAAGACCGTTCATCCTAACAACATTGTGTGCATCTGCCCGGGTCCTCCTCCTCGTCTTTTCTTCTGTCTTGCTTCCTGTAAGATGGCTTCAGCTATCCCGGCCCAGGCACTGCCAAGCAGCAAGACAGCGGGGCTAGGTATCATTGCGGAATAAGTACAACTGTCCTTTACAACCTAGCTGGATTCTTACTTTCATCTTGGTTAAGAAAATTCTATTTGGTGTTTTCCATCACTCACAGCCAAACCCAATGCAAACTGACTAGCAAGGTCAGGAACACTAGAAATCAAAAACCCTAAAAAGATCAGCCAGTAAGTATACTCCTATGAGAACACAGGAAAAATGACATTCTGCTAGCCAATCACTATTGACAATGTGAATTATGTTTATGACTTTGTGGGGAGAAGTCCCACAGTGGACTTGCCATGAGCAGTCAAGGAAACCTCCTAAACCCCTGGGTACCTCTGTTGCATGGGTTTGTACTTCATCTGAGTGTAGATGTTGGGGTATATGTCTTGGAGAGAGTGGTGGAGCTGGCAACCTGCTACACTTCTCATTCAATTTGTCTCATTAGAGCCTTTGATCAAGAGTCTCATAGATTCTCAAATGAGAACTTTTTCATCAAAACTAAAAATCACCTCTTAATCTAAGGCAGGGTATAACATCATGAGTGAAATTTAGAGGCAGATTTCATTATTCAAGTGAAGGCATTAACTGATAAAGAGTTACATGTAGTACACCTAGGAGTAACACAAGCATGACCCACTCCCCCTGGAATTAATGTCTTTTCCACATAAAATATCAATGCCTGTGAAATTGCAAAGTGTCTGTTACACGATTTTGTTACTTCTCTATCTTTTTCCCATAGCTCAACTGGAGTTTTCTTATATATTATCTCTATTTGTGTGAGTACTTTCTAAATCAAGGATTCCAGTGGAATTAATTACTATGCATTTAAATGTCATTTTTCAACACTAGTCATCCTAAAAAAAACCTATAAATATTCTATGTTCAGTGTTGCCAAGAATTTGACTTTGTGGTTCTACATGAATAATCTTTTGCGGATAATTGCTGATAAGGCTGATGGCTTACGTACTTGCTGGGGTTCATGGAGATGTATTGACTCAGAACTAATTAAATTGTTGCCTGCTGCTTTTGAAAACCTGCCATAGAATCCTGGCTGTTATTAGCACAGCTCTTGTGTTGGAGGCTTCAGTTGGATTGTGACACAGACATTTTTCTTAAGTGCTTGCCTGGGATGGTGGGAGGAGGGGAGGGTTATTGAGAGGCTTTGCCGACAGCAGGGGTGCGCATGCAGGAACTTCAGCATGGGTTCTTGTTTCAGCTTCTCATTGTTCTTCTTTGTGTTGTGCACTGGTTTTTGTTTGTTTGTTTGTTTTGGTTTTCCTTTCTTAGATTCTGGAACTTTATGTTTAAGCTTGTTACATTTCTCATTTCCTTTCCAAAATTTCTTTTTGAATAGTAGCTCTGGCAATCAACCAGATTTCCATTTTTTTTAAAGCCTAACTGTTCTTTAAATTGAACTCACAATAATAATTATTATTGTTGCATTTATATTTCTAGCAAAAGATTGATTAATTGATTTGCTGGGACAGGGTCTTACTATGTAGCCCAGGTTGGCTTGAAATTCACGGCAGTCCTCCTGCCTCAGCCTTGCCAATGCTGAGATTATAAACGCCTTACGGTTTAGATCTAAAATTTCCCCAAAGCCTCATGTTCTCAAAGGAAAGGCTTTTGAAAGGTAACTGGGTCGTGGGGCCATAAACCTGACTTGTTAGGAAGCAGCTGTAAGAAGAGGCTTCACTGTGGGCATGACCTAGAAGGGTCTCTCTCTCCTCCTGGCTCCTGTAGATAAACGGTGATGATTCTGGAAGAGAACGTAGCACCAGTCTGAATTTGGGGCTCCCGGCAGGACCTCCTGGAGTAACTCCAGGGGATCGTCCAGTCAGGTTTACTGAGCTGGGTCTTTCATGGGGTGGACTATGGTCGGGGGCAGTGGGACAGGCTTAGGTGGGGTGAGGCGAAGCTGGTGTGAGGCTGGGGGAGTGAGGATGGCTGAGTCTATGCTCATGGTAAAGGCAGATGTTTGGTTCAGTGCGGTTGTGCCTTGTCCTAGCAGAGCAGGCGCTGCTCTGGGGTCATTTTCCTCAGCCATTCCAGGGGCTCTGGGAGCTAAGGGTGGCAGGCATCTGCTCCTCCCTCACTTTCTGAGGTGAGCAGCTGACCTCCCGCAGCGCCCCTGTGCCTGGCCGTTCTGCCTGGGAACCGGCCTGAAACCTTCACAAACTGTGAGCTGAAACAAACCTCTCCTTTACGTGGCAGGCGTTGGGTACTGGGTCTCAGTGAAGAAGAAATAACTAAGACAAAGTGTGCGCCACCGCACACAGCTTGATTTATTTCAATATCTAAAATGGTGACACTATAGCAATTTTACTATCCTATAGGATTCAGTGAAGATAAAGAGAACATGTGCACACTCTCTAGACTAACAGGTAAATAAATCATATTATTTATATAAATATTGGTTGGTATTGCTAAATTTAACTTTTATTGTCAATTATAGTAGTAAAATTCACAATTATGTTGACTTGTGTGGTTACAAAGGTTTCACACATGTAATTTCATTTGACCTGAACTGATATAATTGTGTGTTATTTTTATTATTCAAGAAACCGAGGCTTGAAAGATTAAGAATTCTTCTCAAATGACTCTTAAATAATTAAAGCCAAAACTCATGGCGAACTCTGCCAAACCCCATCTTAACTGTGTATTTTCACTCTGCTTTTCTAGCCCCACAATGAATTTAGGACTGGAGGAGACATCGGAACGCATTTACTCTGAGCCCCTCGTCCTGTGGGTGTGGAAAGTGAGGGGTGGAAAACTGACCTGCCCAAGATCACTGTTTTGGAGAAGACACTTAATCCTCAATTACTATGTGAAAAGCTTTCCCATTAGCATATATGAGATAAAAATCCTAGTAGGGCACTGAAGACCAAGGCCTTCTGCAATGAATAATAAGGCTTCCAATCAGTCATGTGAGAATTTTAGCATCATAATTTTCTGCAAGTCAGTTGTTGTGCAATTGTTATTAAAGGCAAAAAATATTCTTTCCATCAATGAGCGATTGTCATAGTCAGAGAATCCCTTTAATTTCTCCTCTGGAGAAAAGGCTTTGGTTCTGTCAGTTAGTAATTCCTCTTTTCTCATGGATAAACAAGTGTCTTGGTAGCTACCTGCCTTGTTGTGGTGCTTCTCCTGTTTAGTGCTTCCAGGCACTCTGAAGTGTGTCTAAGAGACAATGATGTCAGTGTTCAAGTTTGCCTTCCGGAAGCCAAGGGAACAAGGACCCAGTATAAGTCCCTGCATCTTAGAGCCTCAGTAGAGTCCATGCTTATGGCTGGGTCGAAGTAGCCTCTCAGGCACTTTACAGTAGAGCCAGATAAAACCACCTTGGCACAAAGGATAGAGATCAAAGTTAGTCTGACATTAACAGTTTGAAGACTGACTGCTTATGGGAACCTGGGGAGAAAGTAACATCTACAGAAGTTGTTTATGGCTTGTAGGGACAAGCAATGTTTCAAAAATAGAAAATATGACTATCAAGTATGGCTGTCAAAGTGCTCATGAGAATGGAAAACTTTCTGCAAAGGCATTCCTCTCCCGAAGGTTCATTAGACTGCTCCCTGTCTCTCCATCCAGGACAGTCATGTTTCTGAGCAGGTACCTCTTGACTCTAAAGTATCCGCAAATCTTTTCCATTTCAGAGCTTTCACATACCCTGTCTTTTTGTCTGCAAATCTCCTCCATGCTTTATGTTTCCTGTGCTCATTAAAAATGTTTTCCTCAACTACCCCATGTATAAAGGTCTCCTAGACCTGTTCTTTATATCCACATCCTATTCGCTTCTTCTGTAGCACCATGCGAAATTCTTTATTGCTATCACAATAGATATTTTATCATTCCTGTTAGATGTTAAGATTCATGGAATTCAACCTCAAATTCAGTGTGTGGAAGGTGCCCAGTGAACGTGTGCTGGATGCATATATTTGGTCTAGTCTATTAGATGGATCACTGAGACAGTTGCTAAAAAAGTTACATTTAAGTGAGACACTTAGGGGAAACGTTAAATGAGGTGGGACCAAGGTGTGACAACAAAATAACAGCTAATGTTTTAAACTAGAAAATTCATTTATGTACATTTGTCCTAGAATGTAGTATCAACATCAGAAGTCACTTATTCTTTTGAAATTAGAAAATAAAAAAGCGATTTAAATCTATATGAACTGTGGCAATAACTCTGAGTCCCTCCAATTCTCGCCAGGTGTAGACAGAACAGCCTGGTTTACAGTGATTTGAGATCACGTCTAGATCTTTCCTTTTCCTTGATTTATTCAGCTTGTAGGTATTTGTGCTGCACACATGCTTCTGTCCTTCCAGGTCCAGATGTGGAACCCAGGCATGCGTGTGCACCCCCCCCAACACATTGCCCTTTCCCACCTTCCAATCCCAGCTAGTTCAGTCATCTGCTGCCAAGTCACGCGTTGGGGATTGTGCCATAAATCCTAAGTTATCTTTCAAGGTATTTTTCTCAGTGAAAAAGAGTTCATTCCTAAAGGAAATTCTGGTGCTGTTAAAGTAATTTATTAGTTCTCTTTGTTGCATAAGTTGAGGAGTTCATTTGGTCATAAATAATAGAATCCAAATCAAGCTAAGTTAAGCAGGACAGGATTTTATTGTGAAGATACTGTAGTTTCTTCTTCTCCCTATCTTCTTTTCTCTTTCTCCTCTTCTCCCTTCTCCTCTCCTCTCCTTTCCTTTATTTTCATTTTTCCCTGAGGTTTCTAAGGGAGCTCTAGGAAGAACTGAACAGCCAGGCCTTGGGACAGCATCTCAGAGTGAAAATGTAGACGGCAGCAGCCTCGTTTCCTGTGACCCAAGGTAATTCACACAGAAGGGGAAGCTGGCGTGACCTGGCCGGCCTCCCCGGCAACGTCTGGTGTGATCTGCTGTGTCTTTAACACCTGGTTGCTTTTGTCAAGCAGCTCAAGTTCAATTGGGCCACACTGCACAATCCACAGAGCCTGCATTAAAAAACCACTTTCATGTTTTTAAAAAACATAGCCATTGTTTTACTTTTAAAAACCATACCTTTCTTACCCGTTCAAGTGAGGTATAGATGGAATGAGAAGAAATCATTCGTTTTTCAACTAATGGAACTAGAAATTTTGTTGCCCTTTGAGTGATCATTCTGAAAGCCTAATAATTACTCTAAAATTTTGTCCACCTTGATGTTTTTTGTGTCTATCAACATTATATTACATTAGAAACGTAACATTCTGTCCTTAGCCCCCAAAAGACTCATGCACATCCCTTTATGCAAAAGGCATTTAATCCATCTGCAAAGTCCTAACAGTTTCAGCATTGCTGAAAAGTCTATGGCCCAAGTGTCCTTTGAGATGTAAGGCAAACTCTTAGCTATGAGCCCTGTACAAATAAAAACAAAGATAAACACTTCCAGCTTTCATTGGAACTGGAAAAGCATTCCCATTCCAAAAGTTACAAATGGGGATAGAAAGGAATGGTACTCAAGCAAGTCCAAAATCCAGCAGGGTAAACATTAAATTCTATAGCTCCACATCTAGCATCTGAAAAAATCTGTGGCAAATTTTGAGCTCCAAAGGGCTTGAGTGACTCCCCTCCTATCACACTTTCGGTAATTATAGCTCCCACAGCTTCTCTCTTAGGCTCGCTTTGCTCCCTCCTTGCAGCTTTGCTTAAATAATCCATGTTCTTCACTTTCCCAAACTTCTTGGGTCTCCACTGCACCTTTGGCTTCATGTTTATAGCTTAACATACTGCCTTCTCGGCGGCACACTGCCCGGCCTCCCGGACCTTCTAAAATCAAAGTGAAAGTCTTTTTAACCCTGTAACTCTTGTATTCTGCATGCCCCTAAAACCAGTGCCACGTGGATGCTGCCAAAGTCTTCTGCCACCTGGAGCAGTAACAGGCTTTCCTCCTTTTGGCTGTAGGGGCTGAGAGCCTGGATTGCTGAGCTCTCTGAATCCAGTTCTGAGGAACAAATTTTCCATGCTGTTGCCAGTCTGCAACATGGTAGGGCCACTACCATTCTGGCACTTGGTGGTCTGTGGCTTTTTCCTCAAAACAAAGTCTTTCACTTCTGCAGTTTTGAGACTGCAAAGGGTAAATACTTGCTGCTTTTTGTAATACCTCAGGCCATCTTTTATTTTCTCCTGTTCCTTCTCAGCAATCAAGAGCTCCTCAGTTCTATTTTTGTAGTCCACAGCTTTACCGCAGCTTCCTTCCTGGCCCAACTCACAACATTTTAAATCATTCTGCTGGGTTCTTTGCTCTTGATTTAAACATAGATCTGGGTAAAAGCCCCCAACAATAGCCATACCACAGCCTCAACATCAGACTTTCTTGAATCTTCTTCGGCCAGTTTAATTAGTGTCGTCCTTAATCTTAGTTGCAAGCAAAGCCTCTGGAAGCAAAATACAAACAAACTTTTTGCCAAGCCATAACATACATCATCTGGAGTCCAGCACCCAATGTAGTCCTTCCCAGCAGAAACCTCCCAAGCCTGGTCTTTACTGGCAGGATTTCTATCAACCTTTTGGTCTTCGAAACTCTGACCAGAATCTCCTGTACAGAGCAGCCTAAGGTGTTCCAGTACTATTCTTTCAGGCGACATCACCAAACCTTTCCAAACTCTTTTGACAGGCCATTCCTAAAGGCTTTTGAACCACATAATCAGGTATAGTCACAGCAATGACCCCACTTCTGGTACAAAATTCTGTTTTAGTTACTTTTTTTCACTGCTGAAACAAAATACCCAGTGCCCAAAATTAAGGAAGGAAAGATTTGTTTAGCTCACAGTTTGTGGAGGTTTCAGTCTATAATCAGCTGGCTCCAAGACAGGGTGGCGTGGCACAGAGGCAACAGTTCAAGGTGGCAAAAGACAGCAAAGCAACAAGAGCCAAAGGTGGGGGAGAGCAAACCTCTTTTTCTCCCTTATATTGTACACAGGCTACACGCACCCTGCTCCCCAGGGCAGCTGTAGCACTCACACCATCTCCCTGCCCTCTTCTACACTGGATGAGGAGGATGTTTACCAAGTAAGGACCCTAACTCCCTCCTGAGTTGCTTAGTTAAACTTCTAAACTTCTCAAATTGACACAATGTATTTGGGAATAATATAACACAATATTAGTCCCAAAGATTGTGATTCAGCTGAAAAATTCATATGGCCTAGTGACATTGCAGCTATCCTGACATCACAGTGCAATGTGTGACTTTCATTTTAGTGACACTGGTGTAAATCCTCTACTGCACTGTCAGTTGTGCAAAAATACAGTGCATACAATCATGTACAAAACATCATACTTGATCATAATAATGACTATGTTAGTGGTTTATGTTTTTACTGTATTGTACAGTTGTCATTATTTTAGAGAGTACTCCTACTCACAAAAAGTTCGCTGCAAAACAGTGCACAGTCTTACACTGACAGTAGCTTTATCACACATTTGTACTTAACACATCTCTTGTTGGTTCCTTGTCTTTTGTGCTTGATTTAATTTAAGGGTGCATTGTTTATCGTGGTGCTAGGAGCAATAGGCGATACCATATAGACTCTATACATATAGCTTTCGTGTGTTACAGAGTCTACTTCTTAGGTTTATGTCAGTACACTCTGTGAAGCTCACACAGTGACCAGATCGCCCAACAATGCCTTTTTCAGCACAAGGCGCCATCCTTAAACGAGATGCGTGAATAGCAAGAGCATTCATAGTTTAGGCTCCCAAAACTTGATTAAAAAGTATTCTCCCTGTTATAACAAGAAAAAAGTTCCTACGAAACAGTGTGGCTATCTCTGAGAGCGTATTTTTTGCTGAAGTGAGCACAGTATTAAACTGTTTGGAGAACGATCTGCCTGCTTGCCTTCTGAATTGCCTGGCGGGCTTTTCATCTTACCGAGGCGGCAGCACCACCTAGTGGCTCAACAGAGACATAAACCTGGTGAGCGATTTTCTGTAACTGTTAATCCCATTTCAAAGAGAGCAAGAGATTAATTTTAGGCATCTAAAAACAAAACGACCGAATATGTTTATCTCTTTTATCTCAAAAAGTTTCACTAGACTGGAGATGATGAAAAAAGCATGTTACTAATTCACGGATACAAGGAAAAATGGAGACAAGCTTTCAACTAATACAGAAGGAGGGCGAAGGTGGTGACTGAGCCAACAGCACCGAGGAGTAGAGACCCACGAGCTGTATGAGGGGAGCCACAGGGCTGCCCTGTCTCGCCCTGAGGGGACTCTGTGTTCCCATTGCCCATCCACCACCACGGGAGTGAGGAGCGTCACTCCGGGAGGGTTTGAATCGCAAGGCTCTGATTTCAGGGATGGCAGGTCTGGAATACTTTTGTTTTGGTTTGTTTTTATATTTAGTTTAGTTTAGTGTTGACAGAAAGGAAGACAGAGAGAGGGGGGACACCAGAAGTCCCCCAGGAAGAGGCCAGCTGCCCCTTGAGTCTCCTGGGAAGCCGTGCTTGGGCCCCGCCAAATCCTGAGTAGGAGACCAAAGTTACCACACACTAGAGCAAAGTCGTCGTCCTGAGGAATGAAGGCCAAAACCCAGAAACGGGAAACAGAGAAGATGATCAAAAGCTACACTTAGTGTGATCAGAAGAGAACGTCACAGGAAAACAAATACATACCTTAGAAAAAGTTATATGTCTCTGGAACTTATGACAGTGGCCATGGAGACAGCGATTTATCCTAAGTTTGAAAGGTTAAAGCTGAGGAAATTCCACAAATATTGAACATTAAAGAAATTATATGAAAGAGGAGACAAAAGAAAATTAGAAGCAGGATAATCCATGTTGGGAAAATCTCTTGTCTAACAGAATTTTGAGAAAGAGAGGAGAGAAGAGAGGAAGAAGGGGTGTTACCCAGTTTCACACCGACACCCGCGGTGGGCTGCCCCAGGCAGCGGAAGCCCGGCTCATTTTCAAAACCGCTCAGCGGTACTCCGTTGTCCCGAACCACACAGTGTATTTCATTCTCAAATCCTTTACCCATGAGCATTTACATGTTTTTAATTTTTTTGGCATTGCAAGCAATACTGCGATAAACACTTTAGGATCCTTTTCCTTGGAGATATTTGACCAGATTAAGAAATACGCCTTAAACGACATTTCTGGATTGCGGAATATGAACATTTTTCACTTAAAATTCTAAATCTCCCCCTTTCTCATGACACTCCAATTTGCTTTCTCATCAGCAGCTTGTAGGATCCATTTTCCACAGCTCAGCCAATACTGGATGCTAGTGATATTTTTCATTGTTTTTCAATCTAATAGGCTAATAAAATGACATGTCATGTTTATGTTAATCTGCATTTTTCTGACTAGTATTGAGGTTGAATACTTGCTTTGGTTGAGCATTAACTTTGTAGTGCTTTGTTCCTCATGGCATTAGGGGCAATAGGTTCACTCCTTATAGAAAATGGCATTAATTTTCATATAAGCTACATATATCCTCGCATCTACTTTAAATAATACTTAATGCAGTGTAAGTGCTGTGTAAATAGTTGTCACATTGTATTGCTTAGAGAATGATGACCCCCAAAGTCTGTACATAGTCCATATAGATGGTATTTTTAAAAAATATTTTTGACCCAAGTTTGACTGTGGGTATGGAGCCCGTGCACATCACACTCGCGGTCCGTGGCACTGTCGAGTTGGGAGCAGTAACGGTGGCGTCCCTGCCATCCCGGAAGGGTGCTCGCAGGCAGCTCTGCAGCCCGAGGATTCGCATCCCATTTTGTGAAGTCAAGAGCAGCGGAAGAGGGCTGGGGGAGGAGTGGCTGGGACCGAAGGTGTAACAGCTCATGCGGAGCAGGGAATGACAGCAATATGAGCTCACAGTTGTCAGGAGACATAAACGAACAAGAACCCCGCCATCTGTCACAGAAGGAGGCTCACCGGTGACTTCCCCTGCCTAAACCTTGCATCCAATCAATGGTATTAATAGACTAAATGAGGGAATTGTAACATTTCAGCAGCTGGCCGAGATTCACATGTCCTAAGGATGGCAGAACTGTCAAAAACTCAATCTGACAGTCTACTCAGTCTGACTTTTTTTTTTTTTTGGCGGTATTGGTGATTCAACTCACAACCTTGCGCCTGCCAGGCAGGTGCTTGGGTCATTGAGCCAAACTCCCGGCCCTATTTTTTTTTTTTTTTTTTTTTTGAGGCAGGGTCGCACTATGTAGTTCAGGCCGGCCTTACTCACGTTGTAGCCCAAGCCGGCCACAAACTCACAATGGTCCATCTACCTCAGCCTCCCAAGTGCTGGGATTAAAAGCGTGCGCCGCCACTCCCGGCTCAGTCTGACTTTTTATACTTCAACACAAGTGTCAAGGAACTACCCAGCATTACAGCTAAGCCAGCGTGGTGGCGCACGCCTTTAATCACAGCACTGGGGAGGTTGAGGTAGGCGGAGCGTTGTGAGTTTGAGGCCGGCTTGGGCTACAACGCGAGTGCAAGGCTGGCCTGAGCTACATAGTGCGACCCTGCCTCAAAAAACCAGGGCCGGGAGTTTGGCTCAGTGGCTTAAGCGCCTGTCTGGCAGGTGCGAGGCTGTGAGTTTGATCCTCGGTGCCGCAAAAAAAAAAAAAAAAAAAAAGTTAGCATCAATTGTTACAAAGTTTGGGTCTTTGGAAACTCGGGAAGTTATCTATGGATTTAACTGAGACATTTCTACAAAGCAGAAATGAGGCAGGTGCCAACAGAAGCATATTTTTTTTTCAATTTTCTATCACTTTAGTATGAAGAAGCCTCCAGCAGGCTTCATTTGTCTAAAACCAAGGCCGAATAGCCACCAGGTTCACTGTTTATAGGGTTGGTTAGTGGAGCTCATGGGGGAAAATGGTAAGGATTTCTTTCTTTCTTTATTTATTTATTTTTGCTTTTCATTGTTTTTCTTTGAAAAGTGTGTACTATACTATGGTGATATTAAAATGAACCAACAAAGCAATGACTTAAAATCAGAGCGCACAGAAACCGCGAGGAGGGAACCAGGAATTCATTTTACCTTTAGTGGCAGCAATCAGACCTAGGTTCTCAGACGGTGGGCAGTGTTCATTACATTTTCAGGTCTCTCTAGTTTCCAGTGGGAAGCAAAACAGGAAGTCCGAGTCTCGACGTTGGCAAGGAAACTCAATTTTCTCCATCTTCCCGAACCCCAGGACTACGCAAGAAAACAAGGTTTTCGGAGTTTGGTATTCCAGTCTGCACTTGATGCTATTGGCCACTAGGGGGCACTAGTGTATCTTTAAAAGGGAAGGAGCATTTATGCAACATTAATTAAAATAGAAAAAAAAAACTTAACTGGGAAATTTGACGAATAACCCACGGAGAAATAAAGTATAGGTGTTTCTTGACACATTTTTAGGAGCACAGAAGGAAAATTCAATCTTGTGAAGACATTCTGTTTTCTCCTCAATTAGGAAAGGTCATGTCCAATTTTTGTCTGAACACTCCGTAACTAAATTCATATTTAAAATGTGGACGTTAGAGTCATATAATCAAAACGTGCATAGTGCACACGTATCTACTTCATTCTAAAGGCTTTGGTTGGCTCCATGCAGTAAAAAGACAGACATATCTCAGACTTGCCCTCTAGACAGCATAACAGAAAAGCATTTGCTTTCTTCCTGACCTTGGAGAGTGGTATTACAGAGCAGCCCTCCCGTTAACTGAACACCACGTGACACAAGTTCTGTCCCCAGACAATTCCTGGGTTTCCAGGAACGGTGATTCCACCGCACCAAGACTCAGGGGTTTACTGACCTCTGTGAGTGCAGTGTTCTCCTGCTGACATGTATATATCACTCATAATAGAAAACAAGCAAATTGGAAACAGCCCAAGTTATCCAGAAGACACGAACCCATCTGTGATAGGTTTCTAAAATTAGTAACCTTTAACAGAGAAAAAGATCAAATTATAGATCACCTCGGAGATTTAGTCATGTAATACTGAAATAAACCAGATCTCATGGATCTGTAATGTGTTTTGTGATTCCATTCACATAAACAGTCAGAAGTAATGAATGGTTTTAGAACTCAGGGAATAAGTAAGTTGGGGAGGAGGTAAATTTATTGGGAGTCAGGTAGAGAGAGCAATTTCTCCTATACTCAGCTGTTGTGCTTTGTTTTTGTTTTGTTTTGTTTTGTTTTGTTCAGGCCTTCAACCAACTGGAAAGGACAATCACATTTTCTCTATCATATTTAACTCTTAGATTTTATCCACAAGTGCCTCTACAATACCTAGAATAAAGTTTAACCAAATATCTGGACAATCCTAAGCCCAGACAATTTAACACATAAAGTAAACCATAACAACTAGATACACGATGATAGCCCAATAAATAATGGATTGACTATCTTTGCTGTCCTCTTGGTCATGCTGTAAGCAGCACAAAACTCCATGTGATTCTCTTATCCCATGTGGAGCCCATGACATGGCCAACTGCCACCTCCACACCTGCCCAGATTCATGTGGGATGAGCAGCCTGGCTCACTTCAGTACCAGGGTCCCAGGTCCCTCCCTCCCATTGACCTCCAATTAAACACAAAGTGGGAAGGGGGACTGTATCGTTAAAAAGAACTCGGTACATAAAACATATCCTCACTCTCAGACATTCAGACACTCAGTATGAATACGTATATATTTTATTATTCTCTCATTAATATGCACATGTATCCTTTTCACTAATTCGGTCTTCAATGTGCAGCTATAGCATCTGAGCTATAACTCTCACAGAAAACACCATGACAACATAAAGAGACCAAAGAAAGCCTATCCAAAATGAGCGCGGAAGCAATGGAAAGGACGGTGGCTAAATCAAGGGGTCTTGCAGCCTAAAATAGTCAATCAAATTATAATGACTCTCAAGGGTAAGAGTCCCTTTCTCACCGCAAAATAAAGGAGAATAAGAACAAGACCCTGGAGTTCTGCCTCAGGGCTCCCTACCTTATTCCATATTTCATTATTTCTCCCCTTTTCCCAATACACTGATTTTGTTTCCTTCTTTCTATCCTCTTTGCAATAAGGTGATTTTGTTTCTCCTTGTAAACTCACATCTCTAATTCTTTTATTGAGGTAGGTTTTAGGAACCCTAGATAAGAATCTACCCTCATGAGAATGTAACATGTTTCCCTAATTTATCATTTATCAAATCTTCGCTTATTCTTGTGTCTTCATGGGCTTCTCAGCTCCCACCTTCTTAGGTGTTTTCCATATTAAACCACAATTTTCTGAAGGGTGGATATCAGTATTCCAAATGCTGTCCCAGAGGTAGGCACCTGGTAGATGCTGATAAATATGTTTGGAAGCAATGACCTAACTCTAAAAATAGTGCTCTCATATTTAAAGGGATTTAAATTTTCTCCACTTGGTATCCCTAATCTCTGTATATTGTCAACAATATGCTCAAAGCTTACAGAAAATAATTCAAGGACAGACTGAGTACTCTGTGTGGCTGAGGCAGAGTGATCACATGTTCAAGCCCAGCCTGGCTCAAAATTACAAAACAAAACCAAACAACACCAGACTGAGCCCTTCTAATGAATGGATAACTTTGACTTTATAAACTTTCTACTCCCCTATAGAAACTATTAACCTTCTAATTTTGAAAATCTTCCCAAGTTGGTGATAGGTAACATGGAATAATTTGTTCATCTCAGTACCCATATATCCAGTCATTTTAAAGGTACTTGTTGAGTAATTGCTATATTATGGAGGACTTGAATTTTTCAAAGGGATAGGAGTTTCCTTATCTGTGTGTCTCACAGCTATCCTGGGTTTATGGCGAGGTCCTGAAGCCAAAGGCAGGCTTATTTGGATCCTGATCTGCTGATTTGTCTTTGAGTCTGTATTTTCCTCATGTTTGGCAGCTTTATCTCCAGCTGAGAGTTCTCCAGCCCCCGTTTCTGAACACCATGCAGAGAAAAGGGAAGTTCGTAGCCAGTTTCAGTCTAACTTCCACACTGGATTCTCATCACCCTCCTTATGGAGATTCTGAAGTCAGTGCCTTCATAGTGTGTTACCGCTGCCATCACAAAGTACTGCAGACTGGATTTCTTAAATAACAAAAAGTTACTCTGTCACAGTTCTGGAGGCTAGACGCTCCAAATCAAGGTGTGGCAGGATCTTGCTCTCTCTGTAGGCTCCAGGGAAAGATCTTCCTCACCCCTTGCAGCTGCTGGTATCCCAGGCAGTCCCTGGCTGTGGCTGCGGTGTCCCCAGCCTCTGCTCCGTGGTGACAGGATCAGCTGCTCCCATGTCTTCTCTGTCCTTCATGCTGACCTTTATGTGCCTCTCCTTACGTGACAGTATTTATGCAGGATTAAAGCCTGACTCCCTTCTCTGTGACCTCACTTTTAACTAATTACATCTGCAAAGATTCCATTTCCAAATAGGTTTATAACCACGGATGTTGAGTGTTAGGACTTCAACACATAAATTTGGGGGATACGCAATTCAACCCATAAACCAGCACCGTTAGTCACCACAATTCAAAACTCAAAACAACTCACATATGAATAAACAAAGTGAGTTATTTTTATATCATGGAATATTACTCAGAAATAGAAACTAATAAGTTACTGATAAACACAGTACGATGGAAGGCAGCTATGCTCACCACTATACCACCACTGCTAAACACAGTATGATGGATAAATTGCAAATGTATCATGTGTCAAGTTGTTCTTAGATACAGCATGAAAAATAGAATCTATAAAAGAGAAAAAATAAGGAAGTGGACTTCAAGTGTAATGGACTTAAATGTTTGTTCTTTGAAAGATATTGTTAAAGAACAAAGGGCAAACCACAGGCTAGGAATACAGCATATAAATCTTACATAATATTTAAAGAACTTATGACTCAATGCTACGAAAACAAATGACCCAACTAAAACTGAGCAAAAGGTTTTAACAAATATTTCAAAAATGGGCAATAAACACACAAAAAGATGCTCTACAAAAATAAATATCACAGAGTTGCAAATTAGATTCTACTGAATTAACGTTATATACTCAGTATTATACATCAGATTCTCAATACTGCCCCAAAAAATGCTGGCAAGCATGAGGAACAACTGGAACTGTCACACACTGTGAAGTGTATGGGGTGTGATGACTTTACAGGCGTATTTGGCAGGCTTCTACAAAATTAAACATGCATTTTATAGACTATTTACTAATGAAATCACTGGAGATTTTTTCCAACTCAATGATGTGTACAAAGAGGAGTATTATTTATGAATTAAAGGAACGATACAGGGTTCATTAGTAATCTATTCTTATATTTCATTTTTAAAACTTTAAGCATTAAGAACACTTAGAAGTAGCCGAAGGATAAGTAGAGTACAAATATTTGGAAATGAAAGGAACTTTGATACAATGTTACTTAGTTCTTGGTACCCCTTCTAAGTTACAGTATCCCTCCATCACAGGTGAATTCTTGGGAAATTGAATTTTAGGAAAAGGAAAAGGAAAATTTATGGAAATTGAAGATATGAATATTCATTTTCTTACAATTATCCATGCCCTTACTCCTTGGAAAGCTTTGCATTTGTAGATTTTATGCCTAACTTCAGGCTGGGAAATAGATGATGGTGAGCAAAAAGAACAAACGAGATTTAAGAAGAAAACTGGTACGATGGCAGGAAAATGAGCGAAAATGGCAAAACACGACTACAGAGTTTCTAGATAGTGAAGACACCGTTAATTTAGGAAAGTGAACACGTTTTGAGCTCATGTATTTTTAGATATTTAAGTCTAAGGGGTTTGTGGAGGATTCAGATAGACCTGTTCAGGTTACATAGGGACTTTCAGAAGAAAGGTCTGAGTTGGAGATGTAAAGTTGGAAATCCTTATCATTCGGATTTTAATGTAAGCCATGGATGCGGTCGAGAGTTCTTGAAAGATGAAAAAATGGGAAGAACGGTGGAAGCGTCTTTTCCCGCACTGAGAACCTAGTTCTAATTTATAACCTTGATTTTCCAGAGTCCCTGCACGGGGAAGGAGTAATTGCCCTGCATAACCAGCGAAGGAGGGTGGGCACTGAGGACCACACAGACCCGTACAGCATCCGTGACAGCTGACAGCGGCGCACAGCTGCTAGGACAAAGGGAAAACACAGCAGACCTTGATTTCATCTCATTGTCTGCTTTTGTCTTTGAGGTCAACATGAACCTCCTACATTGTCTAATCAAAACGGGAAAATATACAGTGAGCCCAAGGACTCTTGCTAAGGATTTATGACTCAGAAGCTCTTTATTATCTCCTGAATTCCTCTAAGAAAAAACAAAGAAAAGACTCTCCCAGGCGGCATTCTTCCGTTTGAGAAGGGCAAATCCCAGGGTGTGTCATAGCAACTCCCATATACTTTAACCTCACTTTCAGCGAAGTGCTACCATCATATTCCCTTCATCTTCTTTTCTAAACAAGTACTATTTTCTTTTTCTATTATGGTAAATGGTCACTTAGGTTTGAAATCTTTGATTACTTATTTCCTTTACTTTTTATGTATCTCAATTAGGAAGCCCATTGATTTCCACTGTAGTGTAATCTCCTGAATTAATCACCAACTTCCTATTTCCATTGATACTTATTTGCTTTTTTTAAATCCCTAAACATAACTACAGAGGGTCTGAGTTTCAATTTGCAAATTCAGGTGTACAAGAAAGGCTGCATTTCTTCATTTTTTAAAAATAGGAAAACAAAAATATGAAGCCCTTCTGACTCTGAATGTATACATTGGTGGGATGTAAAAGTTCAACTGCCATCATTTTGAATAGTTTATCTTTGTCTCACAACAAAATTGTACAAAAGCTCTAGGTTTTTTTTCTTTTTTTTAATTAGAAGGTTAGCCAGATGTGGTGGCACACACCTGTAAGTCCCAGCACTTGGGAAGCTGAGGCAGGAGGATCACCGCAGGTTTGAGACCAGTCTGGGCTACAAAGTGAGCTCAAGGCCAGCCTCAACTGCATAGCGAGACCCTGTCTCAAAAAGACAAAAAAAAAAAAAAAAAAAAAAAAAAAAGCTTTAGGGCTAGAGGTGTGTAGTTCGGGGATGGAACACTTGCTTGGCAGGTGTGAAACCCTGGATTCAATCCCAGCACTAAGGGGAGGATGGGGGAAAACTAAAGCATTTTCTTTGGTTAAGAGTCGTTACCAGTTGTCCCAGTGTGTGAGGTCCCTTGCAGGCCTGTGGACTCTGCGGCTTCCACACCATTCTGTGGGCTTGGGAGGGGCGTGTGGTCTGTGGCAACTTGGAATGCTATCTATGCCTTGGTCTATCCCTTGTTGCACCAGAGCCACCCCCGCAGACGCTGCTCATTATTCACGGAATGCCTGCCCTAGAGCCCCCTATAGGAGGACGTCCTACTTTCTCCTAAGACTCAGAGACCTCTACCTCAGAAATCATTTCTCAGGCACTAATTCTCAACACACAGCTTCTCTTCTGATCTTTTCAGAACTCTGAATAAACCCTTTGATTCCTTAGGTTTTAAGCCAAGCCAGACAAGGAAAGCTCTAAATTTCAGGGTCAGAAAAGTAAGTTACCTATTTGAAGTAGTGTCAATAGTTGTGGGAATATAAAGAGATTACAAACATTCCAGTGAATTATTCTGCATACACACACGTTGTGTCCAAGTTTGGTTACGCATTTATCTGTGACAGAGACTATCTTATGTGAGCTCCTGCCTGTGGCACGAAGTCAGTTCAGCTTCAGCTCTGACTCTGACTGCTTGTTTCTTTGCTTCCTGAATGTAGATTTCTAAGACGGTAAGCATTGTTTCTGAGACACAAAAATGGAAAATTAACCTGAATTCCAGTCTCAAATTTCTCAACCTCTCTTTATTCAATTCATAGACAAAGCTGCATTGTATTAAATACAACCTTAATAACTGCTGTAGGCTAACCCCTGGAAACAATGGCAGCGCTCACATTTGTCTTGTAAACCAGAGTTGTGACTGCATTATGTAATAACTATTGCAACTTGCCTGGCTTTCTGGCACTTTCTTCTTCTTTAAAGATGAGCTCGATTCATCCAGTGAATGCTAGAGAGAACACAGTGCCGTTAGGCAATGTCAGGTCAGGGTTGTTTTTCAATCCCCGGTTGAATAGCGTAGAACCTTCTCCATTTTGGGCATTTTTGTATCCTTACCCCTTTCAGACCACATTTGTTTAATGATTCTAAACAATTCCATGTTAAGGGTTTCATTGCTATGGAGTTAGCAACCATAATAATCGCTCTTAAATTCACTACTATTTTGTTGCATGTTTATATACATTGTCTTCAATTCCTATCTTGATGGAGAGATTAGTGAGACTCACATATATGAAAAGGCCTGGCTAAACCCAGTTTGCTGGTAAGAGAGTCAGGATTTAAACTTCATTTTTTCACCACCCACACTGTCACATAAAACAATATCCTCTAAAATACAGTCACTTGGGATAAGAATATTCTATAGTGTGTGATGTTGATGACAGTTTGTAAAAATATCACTCCTGTAAAGTCAGTTTACTTTCTTTTCTAAATTATGCCTATTTCAAAACACTTTTAAGAATATTTTAATTCCCATGGTTTAACATTCTTACTACTCTAATGAGTTTTCACATTGGCTTCTCTTGATATTTTCTGTTACTAAACTGTGAAAGAATGATATCAAATACAATGAGGATGTTTTTGAAGGATTATGCCTATTCAGTCATTTCTCACCATTTCAGTTTCCAGTTTTAGGCCCTCAAGTTTTTATGTATCCCAAACACAACAAAATTTATCAATGCAATCACAACACATAAAGACTTTATTCTATGGGCACCATCTCCTGTGCTGAAATCCTGTGTAATATGATCATTGATAGAGCAGATTAACTCTCGATGGCTGACTTTTCCTGCAAGAAAGAAATAGGATTTCTAAAGAATAGTCTTCCCAAACACAACAAAATTTATCAATGCAATCACAACACATAAAGACTTTATTCTATGGTCACCATCTCCTGTGCTGAAACCCTGTGTAATATGATCATTGATAGAGCAGATTAACTCTCGATGGCTGACTTTTCCTGCAAGAAAGAAATAGGGTTTCTAAAGAATAGTCTTCATCAATCTTACGGACTTGATTTGTGGATATCTTCTAATTTTTAATTGGATCCATAGAGTATGGAAATCACAGTATAACTACAATTCTGAATTTTGCATTTCATACATTAGTCTCTCCTGTTATTTTAGTGGCTGAATATTACTCATTTGAATTTCTATTTGTCACTTTTAGTAGGCCTTGTTGTTTCTAAATCATTGCTGTTCTAGATATATTGAATAAAATAGTACCTATCGTAATGCATATAGGTTTTAATTATATCCTTAATTCCTCCAAAATTGAATTGGGTCTAAAAATACGCACATTTTAATGAATTTCAACAATTTGTGCAATATTGCTTTCTAAAAAGATTATCAATCGCTTCCCAAAATACAGGACTGAGCCTGGTTGGAAGATATCACAGTGTTACCAAATTGTGTAAAAGCACGCTCTCATTCTGCTGCTGTAAAATGCAGCCTTGCACGCACACCTGCTGTGGCAGGGACTCATGGATCAGGCATGCAGTTCACTCACGGATTTTCCTTGAGGTTCTGTTACTTGATACAGCTGTGAGGTCGAGCCAGACACCCTAGGTTCAAAGTCGGCCCCGCCCCACAGTGGTTGTACAATCCCTGGACGAATACTTGTTAGATTCGGTTCCTCGTCTGTGTAAGAATACCTCCTTCACAGGATTTTTCTGGGGGCTAAATTTATGCTTGCCACATTTTGAAACCGAAGTGTACATTCTTTTGAAATCAAGCTCACATCCTTTTCAAAACCCTAAATTGTGCCCCACTCAACATCTTTAAAGATGCATTTAATTTTAGTGAACAAACGCAATTTAAAGGCAGGTCCGAGAGCTCACTTATTCAGCTTCATCCGAATTATCTATTAAAATGTTTGAACTGTTACATATTGCCATGTAAACACTGATTTAGGAAGAAAACTATGCCCTTAAATTCCTATCATTGAACACGTCATCTTGTTGCTGGTCAATACCAGACAATTAAGTTACTTGTTTCCTCTCAGTCTGTGTAAGTTGGCCTTATTTTTTCCCCTTTAAATGGAAATTTGGTCCCTAAGAATGCATGCAGAGTATTTTGTTAGTCTTGACAAAGGGAAAATTACATGTATTATTTATTTTTCCCTTTGTACTCTCCTTAAGAAACTATGAGATGGGTTTTTAAACCAGGATCTATTGTCCACGTCTGTTTTTCCCCATCCTTTTGTTTGTCAGGGTTGTGTTACAAAAAGATGCCAACTTACACCTCCACTTACTCAGTGTCGCATTCATTCTTCTACTTAGTTCATCCATAGATGTTTTCATCATTAATTCACTGACTCAACAAATGTTTATTGAAGGCTTCTAATGGTGACCAGGACTGTCCAAAGAACATGTTTTTTTACATTCTCAGGGAATGCAAGATCCTCAGACCTAAGCCTAAGAGTCTTATTTTCAAATCCCTAGAATTTGTTGTTTGAGATCAACCACCTGGAGTTGCTGGTTCAGCCAAAGATAGCCTACCTTGCGTCGTCATGCCGGACGTTGGCACATTCTGCCCTGTGAGACTCCTCTTCCTACTTGGGATTGGAAGCTTTGGAAAGATCTGTGGGTCTTGTCTGGTCTAACACCCACAGTCAGTACTTCGGTGTGAGAATAACTGTTATTGCCGTCTACTGCCCAGTGCGAGTCGGGCAGTCAAAGCGGTCCGCTGTTCCAGGCAGTCTCCACAGGATTTATCACACCCTCTCCTAGTGTGAGTTTCTCTGCAGTCCCTTGCATTTGCCCGTAGTCCTCCATTGCAGCAAAGTCACCCTACCCTGGTCCTGTGCATCAAACCCCACATTTGTTATCTCAGTCTTCAAAAGCACTGGTCAGTTAGTGGAATTCTGTCTTACACCACTAGACTTCATTTTCTTTTCTTCTCTTTTTCCTAATTTGTGAAAGCAGAGGCAAAGGTATTTTCCCAGTCCAATTATCTTTAATCAATCTCCTTGTTAAACAATGGTATTCATTTCGATTATATTTAGTGGTCAGCCTATGACCACTTAAACCCATCTGAACTGCTGGATAATACTAGACGATGATTTATATCTTTATTTCAGTTACTCCCACAAGGGTCCATAAGCAAAATAAAGGGAAATGCTATGGAGTTCAGCATTCTACTGCCTGAGTTGAAGGATTCACACTGGACCTTGAAGAGAAAAGATGTTGAATGAGAAATTGGGTGTGTAGATAGGTGTATAAAGACTACTAGCAACTACTTCAGCTTGAAATATAGAACCCATGGTAGAACTCAGGCACCTAAAGTGATGATGTGAAAAAAATCTGTAGATAAAATACGTGCAGAGATCATTTGACACAAAATTAATACGAAATGATAAAAAGGCCCCTAAATTTGCAGTAGTATACTTGGCTGCATGCGGGGAAAGCTCATTTCTGTGCGTACACTCTATATGCTGAAGATGCAGCTTCAACACCAAGGAACTCCTTTTGCTATTTGGTGTATTTGGGACATACATACAAGTCCCTTTTAACAAGCATTTAACAGCTTTAAAATAGTTCTTTTTTATTACAAGAAAGTTTAACATTTCAGAAACTACTGATAAAGTACCATTGAGGAAACGGCACATTCTATTTTACTTTTGATTGATTGGAACTGGGGATTGAGCCCAGCAACTTCACACTGAGTAACTTTTCCAGATCTTTTTTCTATTTTAAGACAGAGTCCCACCAAGCCCCTAAGCCTCCCAGAGTGCTTGGATTTCAGGTGTGCGCAGCCAGGCCTGGCTGAATGGCCCCGTCTTTATGTTTTCCACCAAACGACTGAACAGATTCTTAAGTGGGATGATGAGCGGTTCTTCAGGGAGTCCTTTCTGAATACAATTTGTAATAAGGCATTCAATACTAAAAAATTATTTATAACTGGAATCTTAGCTAGGAAATTTGGGGGCATAAGTGGTCAAGTCTGTAACAAAGAGGAGTCTCAACTGAAGTAGCATATATGTAAAAATGTTTACCTTTAGTCAGGTATGGTGACTCATACCTGTAATTCCATCACTTTGGGAGGCTGAGGCAGGAAGATGATTAAGTCCTGCTTGGCCTTTGTTTTATTTTTGCTCGACTGGGGATCGAACTCACAATCTCGTGCCTGCCTGGCAGGCGCTTAAGTCA
Source organism: Dasyprocta punctata (assembly GCA_004363535.1). NCBI lineage: Eukaryota > Metazoa > Chordata > Mammalia > Rodentia > Dasyproctidae > Dasyprocta > Dasyprocta punctata. Next base: position 46,390 of record RJWM01008861.1, read on the forward strand.
CTGAGCCAAACTCCCAGTCCTAGTTTTTTTGAGACCGGGTCTCACTGTGTAGTTCAGGCCAGCCTTGCACTCATGTTGTAGCCCAAGTCAGCCTGGAAATCACAACGCTCCTCCTACCTCAGCCTCCGGAGTGCTGGGATTAAACGTGTGCCCCACCACGCCCAGCTCTGCCTGGCCAATTTAACAATTTATTAATACCCTGTCTCAAAATAAAAACTATAAAAGGATTGAGAAAGGATTAGGGATGCAGTATAGGATGAAGGTTCAATCCCTGCTACTGCAAAAAAAAGGGGGGGGGTAGGAAAAGAATTTTGTCTTTTTCCTAAAGAGAAATGATTTTAAAAGGTTGAAAAATAATGTTTCAGAGAATGAGTCCAGAACCCAAATCTCCAGGAGGTAATGTATTCTTTGTTCAAAAACTGACCTCCAAAATTATTTTGAAAACCACAACTTATGTCTCATGTTGCAAAACCATAAACAAAATTCATCTGCTCTTTGCTCTATGTACTTTGGTTTAGCTACTGATATCTCTGGACACTGATTTAAAATTTAAGAAAAAATTATGAATTTAGCTTTTATTCAAAATTAAATAAGCAAAAGCAAAAATTTTAAGAAACTTTTACAAATTACTTACATAAAAGAAAGTTAATAGAGACAGTCACAAGTTGGCAACAAATAATTACAAAAGTCTCTAGGGCAGCATGAAGATAAACCATGTCACAGCATGGTGATCTAACTGTGATATGAATAAGGCATAACTCACATTTGCACCAAGACCAGAATTAAAAAACAAAACAAACTTTAAAAGCTTAGTTCTACATTAAACTTCTTCTCTTCCCCCAGTCCTTAGAGGGTTTATCCTATGTAATTCTTAAACACATCATGTCAAACTATAAATCACATAGATGGGCAGTTAATGTGAAAAGCCCCTAAAATGTACAAACTAACTGGTACTGAATTGAGTCCTCCATTTACCTTTATGTACAATTACATGTAAACCATAGTTTCACAGTTTTGAGTGTTTTATGAATAGATGCACAGTACCATGTCAGGTTTGCAATTGTTCCTGAAAACTGGCTCTAGGTTCTGCATCCGAAGCCTGCTGGCCGCTGGAATGCAAGTATTTCCATAAATAAGAAACTGTGTCATAGTCAATGGTCAAGACAGTTCAGCAAGAGCGGTATTTCCAACAGAGAATGATACTTGGTACCATATTTTACATACTTGTGCAAATATAAGCATTAGGACAGAGAAATTTGAGGCAAATACAATTTGAAAAAACTTATATCACTACTGCTGTAAACCAGGCAATAAATGACCCTCAGCAAGTTCTGCTCTCTATGGCTTTTTTTTTTTCTTCTAATTTTAAAGCCAGAGAAAATGCACACATACTACCCAGACACGCACACATACATACATACACACGCATCCACATACTACATACATACACAGAGTTCTTAATTCATTTTAGTATATGGTACATAGTGCAACTTCATCACAATGTCGAGGTTTGACACACATTCACTGCGTGTTTTTCTGTGCAAGTTCTTAGTGGTCTAAATCCTAGTTGAAGGTATTCATCTGCAGATCCACATGGTTCAGGAGGTTGAAGGAAAAAAGGTTCATTACATTTCTCAAACCAGCACTGGATGTGCAAAGGCAGCGGGCAATCTGGCTGTGACAGCCAGATCAGAGTAACTTCGAAGTAAGACCTAAGCAGTTATTTATTAGATTGGTCTCTAGAAAAATATGTCAGTATATGCTGTATCTTTGTCAAACGTTCTTCCAAAGATTTCATGGACAACACCGACAGCTGATACCGAGGATCTACAGGAAGAACTGCGAGAAGCCACCAACACCACGCAGGTCCATTAGGAGTTGCCTAAAAATAATCAATAGTGGGATCGGTGATATTAAGAAAGCAAGAATTTAGAGAACAGTAACAAACAACTATAAAGTCACTATTTCCTGAGCATTTCACATGTGCTGGTGCTATTTCAAGTTCTTTCAACAGTCATGTAGGACAAGCAATTATTATATCCATATAAATAAGGAAGCTGATGCCTGGAAATGCAGTGCGATTTTCCAGTACCTCTCAGCTCACATGTGGCAGAACCAACATTCCAGTCCAGACCCGACTCCATGGCTACCGTTCTTTTCTCTGTGCTGCACCACCACAGGGCCTCAAGCTAATGACATCCGGGGCCAGGCATTTCTTTATGGTATGAAGCTGTCCTGTGCACTGTGGCACATTTAGCAGCCTCTCCAACTGTTCCCCACTAGACGCCAGCAGCACCTCCTCAGTTGTGACAGCCTAATGTCCCCAGATAATGTTAAATGTCCCATGGAAGAAAAACTGCTCGTGGGTGAGAACTGCTTCCTTAAAATATATAAAGAATTAGGGAAAGGTAACTGATACTTAAAATTTCTTTAAAAAAAAAAATGAAATCCTAAAAAAAGATACGAGAAAATTATCTTGATTTCCAGTTTACTTTGAAAAATAAACATCTCCAGCAAAGAAGTCCCTCTGAGGTGGCAAGAAAGGCAAGTAGCTGCTGAAATGACTAATAATATATATAAAGAGGTGTGTACCCCCCACCCCCAACTGCTCACTGAACTGTGCCTGAAACATGAAGTTTCAAATGACAAAAGGAATTTCAACAGTGATCTCAATAAACAGATTCTACAGCCAAATTAGATCTCCACATTTGTACATTATAGGTTCCCAAATCAGCATCACAACTACCTCTTCTACATTCTAGAGACAGACACAAGAAACTACATTTTCATGAATCCCCTCCATCATAAGGGTCCAGATTAGCCTTGGCCAATGAGACCTCCTGTGAGAAAGCAGACATGGAAAGGAGGTCATTATTCTCTGGGAACTGCTGCAAATTAAGGGCAGCAGCTTCCCAGAAAGTCCTTGAAAGCCGCCTGCTCTGCTGCTGTAGGCTGACATATACTGGTAGGGAGTCCCTCAGTTATGAAGAAGTTTCTAAGAATTACAGTCGCTTCTGTTATGGTTTGCGTCTAGATGTTCCCCCAAAGCCTCATGCAGTCATAGGGTTTTTCGGAGGCGGCTGAATCTAGAGCGTGTGATTTAGTGCAATGCCGGCATTAAGGGTGTGCATGCCACACCCACCCTAGGGTAGGCAGCCTGCACACAAGGGACAGAAAGGATCCTGTCTCTCACTCGTTGCTCTGGCTGTCTTCCACCGCCATGGACAGCTACCCCTCTGCCATGTGCCACTCTGCCTTGGAGCCAGTTGATTACGAACTGAAGCCTCTACCAACTGGGAGCTAAATAATCCTTTCCTCCCTTAACTTGTGGGTATTGGGTACTTTGTCTCAGCAATGAAAAATTAAGACACTTCCCCATAATTTCTTGAGAAGCACCCACTTTGTTGTTCCAGGTGGCCGATGGTGACAACAGACTTTTTGATCTATCGATAGATAATCCTGAGCTTTCTTCCTCCAGGTTTCCAACTGCCATATAAAGTCTATGTCCTAGAGTAAATCCTGCGTTCCTGGAATGTGTAAAAGCAGCTTCTTGTTTTCCTGAATCCTAAGCTGCAATCACACAGCGGACCGCAGTGGCAGAGGTGCAGTGCAGAAGTAGATGAAAGTGGTGAAGATGACAGAAAAGTAATGTTGAATTTTTCTGTAGTCTTTTTTAAGATTTACTGTTTATTTATTTGGTTTTGATTTGATTCCATTAACTAGGACGAAACAAGCATGTAATAACTGGTAATGTGCTAAACACAGAATGAATATGGTGCTCAATTTGGAGATGGCTTGATACTGAAATTTCAAGTTCAAGTGGAGGATTCAGACAGACTTAGTTAAACCAACTACTGAAAAACGCTGTGAGAGGCAATGGGCATCACAGTGGGATCTGTCATCATCCATCCTCACAGAATCACTTACGGTCAGCCCTTTATGCATCTGTTCCCTTCTGAGGACAAACACTTAATCCAATCCAACTCAAAATACTTATGCCTGAAAGTTAATGCCTGGATGATCCTATAGCCAGGTCCTCCAGGACAGGGACCCTCTCCCTGGCCTCTTGCAGTGGCCACTACACAGATCTGCACGCAGAGAAAATGCAACAGACATTAACTAAATTAAGCTTAATGGTAAACTCTAAGGACTTGAGCAAGACCTTATGGGTAATAGTTTCATGGAGGGGTCAAGAATTAAATGCGAACAGACAAAAAAAATTCATTGAAGCTGTGGGGTGAGATTCTGGGGGAAAAGGACAGGTCAGTAAAGATTTTCAAAAAGTATAGAAAATGATACATCTTAACTGTCAAATAAACAGCAAGAGCTGATGGGCTTGAAGGCAGGGTTGTCTCATATTTAATTCCACATCCTTCCTTCCAAACATCTTCAGAAAAGAACCCTTTCTCTGGCATGCTTCCCTATATGCAGCTTACCTGACAGTTATTTCCATCTTTTATTTATGTAAAATGTAATGGATACCACTACTCTAGAGAATATGGTCATAATTCTAAGGCGGGGGGTATCAAAGGAAATGTCATCAAAACGAAAAAGGTAAAAAGAAATTTAAAAAGCTATTCATTTGGTTTTACAAAAAAGGAAGCAGTTTGAAAGTAGCATGAAGACCGTCGTACCTGAAGGTTCTCCTCCCTCTCAGGCATCGATCCAAAATGTTGAAGAATTTGACTTCGAAACCTGTCTCTTAAATTCTGAAACCAGTTGCAGGCTTGAGAGTAAACCAAATCATGAAGTTCTCTGAGACTCTTTACCTCATCTTCATTCTCAACCTACAAGAGCACAGCTGGTAAGAGGTCTTTATCTAATCACCCTGTCCACATCATCAACCCTTCAAAAATGTCAATACATCAGAAAACAGGCAAATACCCATTTCAGTGCTAGATTATTAGAGAATATTGTTCTTATGCTATAATAGCACATATTTCAGTATCTCCTATTGCTAAGGATCTGATGAAAGAAAGAAGCAGGCCTCCACCTGACTCTGCTCCTTAGCAGTGCAGTATCACAGACTCCACTAAAGCCCCCAGGAGAGAGGGGAAAGGCTGAGAATGAGTTGGCTCAAAGGTCAACACAAATTTGGAATTTCCTTTGTCTTCTAAAAACCCTGAAACATGGAAGTGGCAGAAGATATCTGCTACAGGGGTGCATAACACATAGCAGAAAGTAGTAACATAAGCATATCAGACACACACCTGTTTTACCAAGGAACTGGGTCAAAACAAACCAAGAACAAATAATTCAGCAGACAAAGTTGGTAAATCAAGAGAAAATGATTGACTTCTCCTACCCTAAAGACTCAAGTCTGGGGCTTCCGCCACAATTTCCCGTGCACCCTGTAGACTATTAAGTCACCAAATCGCAAACGTAAAGACTACATGCAGAGTCTTGTGGCCTTAGATCCAGGGAAGGACTGTCACAGAACACAGGCAGAAGATCTGAGTTAACCTATTCATTTTCTATTGATTCCTTTAAAACACTAATCTTTCATTTGCTATAAGCCGGGAAGTGCTCCATTTCATAGACATGAACTCATCTGAACAAACAGCAGGCTGACTCAGCCTTTCCTGCTTCCAGGATGACTAATACAAAATAACAAAGACTTGATATACAGACAGCAAAGTTAAAGCACACAAGAGACAAAAGAAGGTATTTTATTTGTGAAAAAACTGAAATAAAAATTAAAACAAAACCTTAAAAAGTACTTACATTTTGCATAACCTGAATGTATGTAATGCCACTGTGCACTTAAAAATAGATAAAATGGTAAATTTGATGTATGCATTGTTTTCCTAAAAGAAGAACAGAAGGAAAAAAGGAAGGGAAGAAGGAAGGTAGGTAGAAGACCATAATACTGAAGCACTCTGGTCTTAGAATGACTACATTAATAGATATAGTTACCAGCTAATACACGTGGGACTTCATAGAAGCAAGAAATAAACCTGTAAGTTGCTGGATCACTTAAAAAAACACCCCAAAAAAAAAAAACCCAAACAAACAAACAATAAAACCTCCTTTACATTCTCACAAAATCCAAAGAATTGAGTCTCAACTGGATAAGAGACACAGCCAAGAAGCATACAGAAATTTTAAAAGCAAGCTTTTAAAGCTAAGATTATTACTCTAATAATATAACAGAACTTAAAATCTCACTGGAAGTCATAGAAAAGTGCTACGAATTTTAAAAAACCTAGATAAATGTAGCTTTTTTAACAAAAACAAATTTGCAAACCTTTTATAGGATGGACAAGAAAATCACTCAATAGACAACATTAAAATAAAAAAAAATCAGACATTCCTAAGACCACAAGAACATGAAGAACTCAATTTTCTAAATATCACATCAATTTTCTAAGCAAGTTTCAAGTATGCGACTCTATTATGTGTTTTCCTACACCACAGACTCAAAAGAATTTTTGCCATGAAATCCAATCAAGTTGTAAAAATGCATAAAATTAAAATCTGCCTTTGGTGAATCAGTATCATTACCCAAGCATACCTAAGACACAACCTGTTTCAATCAACTCAAAATTTTAGCCACCTAGTATTTTTGGCTTATTATGCACAGCAAAGTGTCCTGTGGCCTGTGTAACAAGACAAGACAGGCAGGATCAGATCCAGTGCATCACCACAGAGGCACGACAGCATCACGATAAAGTGCACAAGTGGGAGTCAGAGTGTGGGCTCTGAATCATTTCATATACAGAAGGTTGGGAAAGTTAATTAACACCTCTGAATTATATTTTCTTCATATGCTATTTTACAGAATTGTGAAAATTCAAGGTACTAATGTTTGTAGAAATGTCTTACAGTGACATCTAATAAATGTTGACTGAAACAGTCTAACTAGATGGGTGACACTCTGTGAAATCTATAGAGTGTAAGATCTATGACTTTTTATGCCTTTCCACCCCAAAATTGTCTTCGATTTTTTATTTATAACACCAAAAATCATTTCCTAGCACTTCAACTAATTATAATTGATAAATTGGGTCCCGAAAATATAAAAAGAAACACATTAACCCTATTGAAGAAAGATTTCACCATAACTCTACTCAGATAAAGTATCAGCAATATATATACTGACAGAGTTTTATCTGTGATATCTTAAGATAGTTTTAACACAGTGTCTAATTCAATTTATTTTTCACCAATGTATCTTTGGCACAGGAACAATCTTAATATACAAAATAATCCCTAAAGGATTTTATGTATTTACATCAAATTTTAATCTAACTACCTCAGATTTCATACTAATGAGCTCAATGAAACAAGCTAGAGATTAGCAACCCTATAAAACTTAGATGGTTTGGACATTCAGTTTAGTCAACTATTGTTAAGTAACTACCACGCATGTACCACGAGCATGGAGACACAGACATACAGCCCAGGCACTGTGCTGGTTGGTAAACATGCACAAAAGAGAAGTCAGCTTTAGTCTTCCCAAGTTCTCCTGAATGCATGATACGAAAGCAAGGTAACAAAACTGTAAACCTGTGTCTTTGATAAGAACCGGTTCATATGCTTGAAAATGACAGCCTGTATGCTAGCACCAATCCCCAAGACAGAGTAGAGCACCCTAGGAGAGAAAACCTTAAATACCTTAACGTCTTCCAGATATTCAATGTCTGCAGTGCAATATCCATCTTTCATTCCTCTTTTTAAAACTCTAAATCGCTTTCCTCCAACTGTATCAACCACAGACCTTCCATCAGGTAAGAAATGTACATTCCTAATTTGTAACATACAACCATAATCTGCAAAGCTACAAGAAAAACTCTGATTAATATGAAAGTTTAAGCATACAAATGCATGTTTTCATCCAGACCTACAAAGTTCCAAGGTACATACAAACATTGAAGTTCACAAAAATTATACCTATTTTGTGTATCACTGACACACATTCCAAACTGCTTTGTTCCAGTCTGTATACTTCTTCGAATCATCAACCTGTATCTTGGCTCAAACACATGAAGAGGGCAAGGCACAGTGGGATAGGCCATAGTGCAAACAAATATTGGAACATTCTTGGTCAAGCTGAAGGAAAAGAGGTTTCATTATTAAAGGTCAAGACACAAAACTAAAATAAATCAGTTCTCAAGTGGTTTTAACTCCTGGCAAGAACAAGAATCAACATTCCCTTCAGTAAGCTCATGTTGATACAGTATTCTAAAAATCTGTTTGTGATACTCTCATTTGTAAGAGTAAGTTTGAATTTTGAGATACCAGGTTACTATACAGTTAAGTTCCTCTATAACTCAAAAGAAAATTTATGATAACTAGTACTTTGTATTAAAAATGTATTCAAAGTATTTGTAAATACTGGACAAAGTTAATGACTTTTACAAAAAACTTACAGTTACTCTTAGATGACAGTAAGAAAAAACTGAACTCCTACAATACACAAAGTTTTTTGTTTCTTTTTTGGTCTTTTTGAGATAGGGTTTCACCATGCAGTTCAGGCTGGCCTTGAACTTGCAGTGATCCTCCTGCCTCAGCCTCCCAAGTGCTGGGATTACAGGTATGTGCCACCATGCCTGGCCAAAAAATTCTTAGGTATTAAGATATTTTCAAACTATCAAAAAACATAATTCAAAAAGGTAACATTTTTTTCCAGGTAACTAAAAATGATGCAACATTTTTCACTAGCACATTGGTAGATACAAACAAGAACAGAAGCAATGCCTAGGTTTGGCAAGAGTATGGGAAATACTGCCCATGTGGGGGCAGTTTGAAATAGTACAAGCAGGGTAAAGAAGCACATGACATTATATATTGGACATTTTATGCTTTTGATAGGAGATGTTCTTGGAACTAAAAGGTTTCCCTTTAGAAATAATCCTAATGACCTATATGAATGTTTCCAGTAGTACTATGGATAGTAGTCTAAACTTCAAAGCAAAAAGAGTAGACTATTGTAGTAAGGTATATCCCTAAAATGGAGTATTATGTTTTCCAGTAAAAGATGTTGTATATGACACTGACTTAAAAATAACTGTATTAATGAGAAGGTTATAGAATAAAATGAATAGCATGATTCCATCTTGCTTAAAATGTTTCTTATATACAGTATTAAGGATGGAATAAATGCCAAAATACCAGTGGTGAGTCCCTTTACACAATACAACCTTTCTTCTGCTTGCTTGCCAGTTTTAAAATTACTATGGATTAGCTATGCAAATATAATATTTAATAAAATACTTTAAATGTCTGTTAAAAAGCAGCCCCACGCACAGCAGCAAAGTTCCCTCCAGCCCCTCGCCACCACACCCAGCTCTGCCTCGCCCTTCCGCTCTGCCCGCAGGCTCTCTGGTTTTATTACAGTGCTGACGATTTCAAAAGTCTAAGAGTAGCTCTTTAAATCAAGCTTTTTTCAGTATTGATCAAAAAGGCTCAGAGTCCTCACATCAGAATAAACCACACAATGAAATATCAATTCCACAGGCAGTCACACTGCTATCAACTGCCGTCAGCGACACTGGAAAGCTTTCTTCCATTGAAGGTCACTGGCCCAATGAAGACCTCTGATAAGCACACAGTGGAAAAGAGAAGTCTACAGGCACAACTGACTATTTGGAATAAAGTAAGACATATAAAACACTCAAGTTATGTTTTGAAAAATAAATAGAAACAAAAAGTTAAATAAAAATAGCACATAAGATTACAGTATTGTCCTTTACTGTGTTGGGTTAAAAGATAGTGAAAGACAGAGAGTTAAGAAATTAAAAACCTGTGAAATAAATTCAGAGACCCATGTGACTGGTAACTGAGGAAATACATTAATGGAGAAAAGGGGGGAAAAGCACAAGAGACAGATGTAGAAGGCAAGAAAAGTCAAGCCCAGTGGACCCAGCTCCCATCAAGCATAGGTCCCCGACAGACAGCGGCACGGACTACTAAATCCCCAAATCCCGCTGCGTGCTTCACTACCTTCCGCTAACGTGGCTCTGCTGCCGGCTGGTGTCTTCACTGAGGATTTGCTCCCAGTCATTCCTCCAAGTTTGTCTTAGCCTCCATTGCCAAACCTCCAGCTGACCAAAACCCCCGTGCTAATGAGGTCCTTTTATCTTCAACCTTCCGCCTCCTCAGCCATGACACATAGAAGCTGCCGGCACCACCTGTGCTGCTGTTACCTGCTCCCTTCTCCACCCCAGCCCATTGACTGAGGCCACTTTAGGAAGCTCCTCCCCTACCTCAAAAACTGCCTCAGCCCAACCATCTGAACATCTGGATGCTACCAAAAGAACTCTTAAAAAAACTGTCTGCTGAGGACAGGGGAAACAAGCCAATATTTGTTTAAAATATATCTTTGCTAGATTAAGTTGAACTAAAGACAGGATCCAGCTTACTGTGGGAAGGTTTCTCTTCACTATTTCAGGGGTTGTAGTTCACAGTTTAAGTTAATTTTTATGAGAAGAAACTTACTGTGAGAGTTCAGCAGTTTCTTCATCATAGATTTTTTTTCTCTCTGACAGTTCATCAGGCAGATACTTCACTATTAATTCTTCCAACAGCTGTGTGACACAGTACCTCCTATCTGCTAGATACTAAAAAACAATATTATTTTACATTCCAGTAGTATTTTTTCTATAGTATAAAACAGGCAAAACAGTTTAACTGATATATGAAAGCCTTTATTTTATACTTACACAGTCGATTCTGAGTAAGTTAATGAGTGAGGGGGAGCATTAGAATGATGTTACTACTCATGTCACTCTGTCTGAGGTTTTGCTCAAGAGCATAAAGGTAAGTGCAACTTGAACCAAGCACTATAGATGAAAATACGCCCTGCTATGATCCAAACTCCTTTATGATCAGTAGGCAGCCCTGCTTCTGCCATCTCCTATAACAAAGGCCAATTTCCACCTGGCATGTTCTGACACTGAAACTATCGTTTTAACTGAGAAACAAAAAGAAGATACAGATGAAGAAAATAATGCATTTGCTTTGTTTAAGAAATGCAAAACAATTCTTTGGACCCCCATTTTCAGAGGCAACTCTCTAAACAAGATGTCCTTTCAATATCACTCACTAGCACTCGTCCCACAAAGATACTGCTTTTCCTTTATGACCCAGCCCCCCACTCTACATAAAATGCTACCACCTGTGATACTCCTTAAATATTCTTAACAACTGCCATCTTATGTGTTTCTGTGTTAGTCTCTATTTCAGCTGATAAAAGTTATCTACATCACTGCTGCCTATGAAAAATCTAATTACCCTTCAAGGTCTGGCTCCAATTTTACCTTTCAAGATGAAGTCTTCCCTAATTGCTACTCTGTCACCTTAAGACCTCATATTTTTTTGCCTTTACCACATGAAAGGCACTTACCATCCTTTGTACAGTTATCACATGAATATGGATAACTAGATCTCTGCAGTTAAACTAGAAATTGCCTAGGGTTAGTGACTGGGGCAGAGTGAGTGCACAAAAAATGCCCAACATATATTTATTAAAAACAAATAGTAAGGAAAAACTCTTGGGAGACAATCACAAGACAAAAAGAAGCCATCTATTAATCTGTAGAGCAACAATAAGAGTTCTGATGATATCCAGTGAAGAACAGCCCAGGAGAGGCAAGAGTCTGAGAAAGCGGTTACAGAAATACTTTTCAAACCTGAGAAGAGTCCAGGTGCGGCACAAGCCTGACTGCTGAACGCCGCCCTGGAGACTCCGATGTAGTGGGCCTGGACTGGGGTCTGAGAATTTGTACTTCTAAGAAGTTCTCAGGTGGTAAAGATGCGACTTGTGAGGGGAATATATTTTAGAATCACCAGACTAAACAAACTTGAGAGACGTACTCTTCAGAAGAGTGTACAGAGTGCACACAGAACAGAGTTTATCATAAGATTAATCAAATTACAGACATCATCAAGCAGTCCTCTAACCATGTGCTGTTAAATACAGTTGGAAATTTAATGCCCATACAATAAAAGTTGGGGAAATATGACTTCTTTTACACTACTGACAGGAGCCTAAGTCTGCATAACGTTTTGGGGTTGAGGGTAGGAGAAGGAGCAGGCAATCTGGCAATTGAATTTAAGAGCTTTATGTATAGCCTCTGATCTAGTAATTTACCTCCCAAGAATTTAACCAAAGGAAACAGTAAAACATACATATAGCCATTAATTTAAAATGTTCATAAAAGCATTAAAAATGAATAGCATATATATAACAATAGGAAATGCTAAATCACTGTACTATTTTGCTGCTCTAGAAAATATTTAAAAGGAAAAAATGAGCAAAATAAAATGACAAGTAGGAAAAATAGAAAACTATAGAGCATACCAATATTATTTTAAAAACTGCATATTATAAATACTTAGAATTTACAAATTATACAGTGTCTTCCAACTGCACATAGGATAAACAGTTTTAAACAGTTTATTTTCAAATAATGTACTTAATATATTTTCTGTTGAACTCAACATTTTTAAGACTATCTCTAACTGAAAGCAATGGATGTAACAGTTAATTTGAACAATGACGAAAAAGTATCATTATACTTGAGAGTACCTCAAAAGATTGGACAAACAGCATGCTTACAGTGCACTATCTGCAAACATCAACTATACTAGTTGAAAAAGTAAAAAGCGAACTTTTTAAGAATAGCTTTTTTGCTGACTGCACACATTTTGTATGTGCTTTTGTTTCACATATCACATTGGTGTGCATGTACGACACATGCCAAATGTAACAATACCTCTATGCTGGATGCTATCTGCAGAGTTGTGTTCTCTCTATAAAAAACTCACTGTTAAAACAGCTGTGTTAATCTTTTATTCTGTTTGGATGACCTTTTTTCCTGTAAACAATGTGGATCCATCACCACAGACAGAATCACTTTCCCCTCAATGCTCCCACTGCAGCTGGCACCGCAAGGGGTGTCGGCCCCCTGCTTGATCTCCCCTCGCTGAAGCAGGATTAAGAGGGTGCCGTCATCCCTCGGACAGGAGACCCCACCGTGACCTAGTGACTTCCCCGTCACGGTTATTAGCACTGATCGCTGACTGCAAGAAGGACCTCTTCTCTTCCTGTCAATCTACCACTTCCCGCGTTGCACTGGCCACTGTGGTAGCCACTAGCTATATGTGCCTACTTCGATTTAAATTAATTAAATGAAATTAAAACCACAGTTTCTCAGTCACATCAGCTTAGCCACAACTCAAGTGCTTGAATAGTCATACGTAGTGGCTACTGTATTAGATAACAAAGATCTGGAGCATTTCCATCAGTGCGGAAAGTTCTGTGGAACAGTGCTCTGGATGTTAAAGAAGCTGGAAGACGCCTGAACTCTGACCCACTATTGTGAGCAACAGGCACTGCAAAGGGTCTCCCCAACATTTCAACATCAAAACGGAAGCTTTTTTTTTTTTTTTTTTTTTGCGGAACCGGGGATTGAACTCACAACCTGGCGCCTGCCAGGGCAGGCACTTAAGGCACTGAGCCAAACTCCGGGCCCTGGTTTTTTTGAGGCAGGGTCGCACTATGTAGCTCAGGCCAGCCTTGCGCTCACATTGTAGCCCAAGCCGGCCTCGAACTCACAACACTCCGCCTACCTCAGCCTCCCGAGTGCTGGGATTAAAGGCATGCGCCACCACGCCCGGCTTACGGAAGCTATTCTTGACCAGGTAACTGGTCATACTCTTCTTGTTAAAAAATTAAGTACAAAGGGGTCTGGTCTCTAGTACTTATCTCCTTTCCCCTATTTTCTCAATTTCGCTTTTCTCCAACACTGGCCTATAGATAATAAAATATCAGCTTGTATAGTTTAACACATTCTGAACGTAGCAATTATTATTAGCAATCACATCATGGTGCCAAACTTAAAACCAACAAACAGATACTAATACAATATTTACCTCTTTTAAGCTTTCTTTGCAAAGGGGACAATACGGAGCATGATCTAAGCAACGCTCAAGACAATTCTTACAGAACGAATGTCCACAAGGTGTTGTCACTGGCTCAAAAAACAATCTGAAATCAACCAAAATACACGTTAGTTTTCAAGTTAAACTATCCACTGAAAAAGCTTCAACTAATAATGGAACCGTGACAGTGATCTCTACTTAGTGGAGGAAGAAGGCAGGCTGGTGGGGAGGAGAGATGAGAAAGGGGCACTGGTAAGAATATGAAACCCTCCTGAACCTTTCCAAAGCTCTCAATCAACAAGGGTCCCAGCCCAGGGCCTGGAATTGCACTGATTATTGTCACAGCCACTGGGTACAGGTGCCTCCTAAGGGCCTGAAATGCAGCAAATGTAAAAACACCAAATTTTAAGAACTTAGTGCAAAATAAATAATGTAAAATGTGTCACTAATAATTAGTAGTTTATATGTAGCCTCCAGACTCCCACTTTATCAACCTGATTCTTTTAATAGGCTTATAAAAGCCTCACTATATAAAATTCATAAAAAATAACCTAATTACTACTCTTGAACCCTAAAAGGACTACTAGGCTTAATAATAGATATAATACTCAAGGCAGAAAAACTGATTCTATTAACTTTATAATTATTTTCTGAAATAAGACACTTCTGCATTCCCTAGAAACGCTGCTGGGCCTATGAGTACTTTAAATCATCTGGTCTAATCCCCTTGCCTCATGGATGAAGTCAAGGCTGAGAATTAAACAACTTGATCAGGAAAATAGCTAGTTACCCCAGCCTAATTGTGAACAGCCCCAGGACTGGACTCTTCAAGAATTCTTGATCCTACCTTAACTTACGTAAATGAGAAATGTTCTTTCAAAACAGTCATTCTTTTAGACTCAAAGGTATTCTCCATAATGGAAAGCCTTATCCAGTGTTACTTTAAAAGGTTTATGGCTAATATATGTGCTGCCAAAGTGAGCACAGGAAAAGGTTTATGATTAATATAAACAAGATAGAGGCTTATAGATAAAACACATAATTAGAATCCTTACCCAAATCTAAAATCACAGATACAACTAAGTTTTAATAATCATACCTGTAACTTTGGTAGTATTTTCCAACTCCCTAGATTCTGTTTATACTATAAGCCATTGGATTATCACAACACAGTAATACAGGCCATGCAAATATTAACCCTATTTTCTAAACAAGAAAAACTGAGGTTCAGAAATTGTTATTTTCTAAGGAAGTGAAAGATAAACCTAGAACTAATATTCATGTCTTTTGTTGTTTAGGCCAGTATGGCTACTTTATGTTGCCAATTAATACCTTTATCTATGCTACATCATATTTTAAAATGTTCACTTTCTATTAGACTTTACATGCTTACCTCATGCACAGAGAACATTCAAAATCTGATACGTCTATTAATTCTTCTGGGATGTCGCCATAAGCAAATGAAAACATACAGATGTCACCGGAATTTTCTAGTCAAACAAACATAAATAGGAGTTTCTTCTTTAAGAAAAAATTTAAAGGTCACTCTGAATAAATAATCTTGTATGAGAGTAAAATACAGTTTTTACCTCCTTGTTTTTTAAGCTTATTTCTTCCATCTTCACTTACAATCACATCCTGTTCTAAGAGAGACAACTTTCTTTTCAGCAGAACACCTTTGTCCTGAGCAGAGAGTAAAGGTTCCGAGGACACCCTTTTGAGACGGTCCTCTCTGGCAGGGATTTCCGTGGAATTTATAGCCTGTGTAGACTGAGCACGGTTTAAGTTTCCTTTAACAGCCTCTGAAGAGTCCTCTGGAACCTCTTCCGTCTACGGGAATAAAAGAAACAAAGGTAACCTTGTTTTTCACTATTCTTTATTCCTCTCATCAAGAATCAAACTGAAATGAAATGCCAAAGCTTCATAATATTGATTTTCATGTTCATATAACACCATCCACTTTTAATTTCAAAGCCCTAGTGTTTTTTTAACCCATACTTAGAGAGCTCTGGATATCAAGCTGACTTATGTAATAATGAGGCTGGAACAAATCATGCTGATATAGTTGTTCATACACTGAATAAACTAAAATAAATATAAAGTTCTACATGTTCCAAGTGACTAAAAGTGTTCTGATATTTAAGTGACATAACATTTTCATTAATGAGCAAATATTTTACACAGAAATTTTAGCATAAATGAAAGACCATAGACAAATTCCTCTTAAGACAACTAGACAGGATACAAGTACTTAAGTGGGTCCTAATGGTTCAAAGGAGGAAAGTAAAGATCCTAATTTGTAAAGCAATACATGTTCCAAAACCATGATGATCTTTTCTCACCCCTTACCTGCTTTGAGCTAAGCTCACTGGGAGAGTGACACTCATCCATTATGGATGGAAAACCAAAAGGTTTGCTTTTAATACATGGCAACGAACTCCAGGAGGATTCCTTCAGGCCTTCTTTTAAGTTTTCAGGTGATAACAAATCACATAAAATCTGTAGAAGTATTACAAAAATATTGGAAAATACATAGTACCTGGTTAAGAATAACAATTTAAATTCATTCAATACTTAGGAATTTTTAGAAGTTTGTAGCAGACATTGTTTTTAACTAGCAGGAGAGGAACAATATAAAGTCTTACAAAAAAAACCATGGGCCTCAAGGGGGTCAAATCATACCCTTTTAAAAGAATTCAGAACTTTGAGAAATATGGAGTGACCTGAGAAGGTATTCAAGGTAGTCTTGCTTTTTAATAAAAATTATAAAGTGAAGAGTTCTTAAGAAAAGTAGAAAATATGTACCACTAAATATAACTGAGCCCTATCCTGTCAAAACTGTTTATGGTTCATACCAATGTGTATTTTCAGGTTGGACCTGGAAAGTTGGAATGTTTATACGAACTAAAGAACTTGTATCTTGAAATACAAAATTCTAAAATTCCCTGAATTTATACCAAATTAGTTTATCACTGAACAACTTAACCTGTGTGGCAGCACTTGGCAGGGAGCACTTAACAACAACTTCCCTATGACAGCCAGGAAACAAACAGAGACCCAGCGACACAATCCAAGCTTTGGGTGCCTGTGTAAGAAATACACCTAAAATGCTCAAAGAAACTGAGAGTGAAGCTGGGCGCGGTAGTGCACACCTGTCCTCCCAGCACTTGGAAGGCTGAGGCAGAAGGATCACTCAGAGTTCAAGGCCCATCTGAATGACATAGTGAGACTGTCTCGAAAACCAACCAAACAAACAAACAAATGGATAGGGATTTGATTTTTTTCCCTGGGTATCTAATAAGCTGTATTTATATGTACATATCAGAATATGTCTTAAAGCCTATATTTGGGAGTTCAGTTTTTCAGCTGTACTGTCTCTCCAATACATAGAAATCAGAATAATCTTCAAATCAGTACATGAAAATATAAACAGTGTAAATAAAAATATGCATCCTTAGTAGATGCTCAAGCAATATCCTACTTGTAGCTCAGTAGTAAAATACTTAACCTAGCGTGTGAGGCTTGATCCTTGGTACCACAAAAGACAATAGAATAAAGTAATATTTAAAAGCTGCATACATTCTTATATTTTCTCTGGTTTAAAAACGTATCAAATACACACCAGCCCTAGAACACAGCAACTCCACTCCTAGGTATTTACCAAATAGGTATAAAAACATGTTTATGAAATGACTGGTACAAGAATGTTCATAGTAGCCTCATTCATTGTGGTAAAAAACAAAGCAAGCAAAAAACTGGCAACAATCCAAATGAAAGTCACTGTTACTGAATACTATAAAGCGATGTGTTGTTCAACAGACTCCTTGGTCAGTAACAGAAAAGAGAAAAATTCCTGGCTGTATCACAAAAATAGTAAGGTGAGACAAAAAACCAGAGGATACATTGTATGAGTCCATTCATGTGAAGTGTTAGAATAACTCAAACTCCCCTATGGTGACAGAAATCTGAATAGTACATACCTCTAGCAGCACTGAATGGAGTATTTACTGGCAAGAAGATGAAGGAATGGTTCTAGAGTAGTGGAAATAGTCCCTGTTTTGATAGGGTGCTGTCGTGTTGCTGTATACATTTCTCAAAATGCATATGTGAACTTTTGCTAAACTGTAAAATTCACGTACTTTATTATTAAATAAATACATGGTGGCATATATATACTTACATAATATGTACATATACCACAATTTTAAAAGACTATATTAGAGAAAAAATACTTTATAAAGTATCATTTCTTTTACATTCATCTAACTTTACTAGCCAGCTAACAAATAGTTACAATAACATGAAGAGGTTTAGCAGCACAGAAAATGTAACATTACAAACTCATAAAAAGTCTATAATCTCACTAAGAAGATAAAGCTAATAAACACAGGACAGTCAGAAAAGGACAACAGTAAACAATTTTTGGCTAAAATCCTAAGTAAAAGGTATATATACATAAACCTCTGAGCGAACGTATCTGTTAGCGGGTTAAAGGAGGCAAGATCTGTGAAAAATAGCTAAGTTCTCATTACTTCAGAGACCATAAGGATCTCCTAAGATGCTTTAAAACTATTGCCCCACTTCCAGGTATTCTGATTCCATAAACCTGTGTCGGGTGGGTCTAGGAATCTTTCAGAGCTGCTCCAGATGCTTCTTTTAAAAAGCCACACTACAAAGGTGACAAATGTGGTCTTTTGAGAACACTGACAGCATCATGCTTGAGACCCTGAATTTGTACCAGGGAAGATTCTTCTTAAAGAATTTTTCAAAGACCTTTCTCCTTTCAGATGCTCTGTGAATAAATTTGACAAGCGCGGTGCCCATTTTTTAAAAAACTATAGCATACTAAGAATTCTGGTAAATTCTGAAGAAACTTGGCTAACTTAGTTTAACCAGTACCTCCTCCAAAGTCAGGGAACCCTTTTCTTGTTCTCCTCCTTTCTT
Organism: Dasyprocta punctata; assembly: GCA_004363535.1. Classification (NCBI taxonomy): domain Eukaryota; kingdom Metazoa; phylum Chordata; class Mammalia; order Rodentia; family Dasyproctidae; genus Dasyprocta; species Dasyprocta punctata. The sequence goes on from RJWM01008861.1 coordinate 65,221, forward strand.
TCCTCCTTTCCTTTTCTTTTTAAAATTAGTAACTACTAACACACCGCAAAACAAACTATGAGAGGTGATACATGGAGTACTGAGAAAAGCAAGGCAAAACAAGTAGTCTGGGGCAGTATTATTCACAATCATCAAAAGTAAGCAAAGTTTAGAGCTGAAGAGAAAAGCGAGCAGGTCAGTAAAGATTCCTGAACAGGAATATCATGACAGCGAAGTTTAGGTTGAGTACCCTTTCTCTGAAAATGCTTGGGACTAGAAACGCTGTTGTGGATTTTTTTTCCCGAGGGGTATTTACATAAACATAATGGTATCTTAGGGTTAACACCCAGGTTTAAATACAGTATGCATCTGTTTCATGAATATCTTACATGCATAACCTTGTAATTTTATATAGTACTTTTACTGCTCTTATGTTTTGAGTGTAACATGTCACACAGGGACAGGGGGCAATTTTCCATTTGTGGCATCAGGTTGCCTTCACAAAGTTTCAGATTTTGCAGCATTTCTATTTCTAAATTAGGGATGGTTAACCAGTATTAGGAATTATCTCAATTAAGCAAAAATACTGGGGATGTTCCATGTCTATTACAGGACACCTAAATTAAGCAAAATAAAGTATCTGTGAAATATTTTGATTTCACTAAAAATTCAATATACTAAGTCTATGGACCTGAAAATCACTTGTCAAATTAACTCAGGGACAGACGGAGGTCACTGAGGGCACAGGAAACCAGCTAAAGTGGAATACATTCACCAACCTAGTTCTACCCTGAAACCTCCCACGGGCCCACCTCTGCATTCTGCTCCTGTGGCTGAAAGCTGGATGACCATACCAAGGTTCCGAGAGCGGGGAAAGACCCTGGATGCGGGCACAGTGTAGCCCTACAGTGATCTCAGATAGATTCTGGGGCAATTAAGCCTTCATACTCTAAGACTGCATCTAATTAAAAATGAATGGAATTAAAAACAGAGGCGTCATGCAAAAAAAATTTGCAGAACCCCAAGTGTTATGTAAAAGAGAGCTGTTCATTTCCCTCCTCACAGGACCCAAGACTACACCACAGATGGAGGAACAAATAAGGGGTCACTGGAAATCACACTGCCCTAAACACCTCTTGGCCTTGCCTTCCTTTTCCACTGGTACCAACCTGCTCAGTCTCCCTGGGCCTATATTTGCTTTCAAAAAATTTCTGCTATCACAATCTAACTGTAGTGCTTGTGTCAACTCTTCGCTGGCAACACCAAGAAACTACCCCCAGACAGTGACAAACTTGTTCCTAGATTACTCACTAGTTACATTCTTTTATAAACTTTCTAACTAGCATTTCTGAAAAAGACCCAGGTCTTAGCCCTGCCTTGAACTGTTACAGTTGGTAAAAAAATTATTACCTTTTCTACTTGTAGCTTTGCAGGTGCAAAATCTTCATCAAGGGCTAAGCACTGAAGGAAGAGTTGTAAGGCGTCACCTAAAAAGCCAGCATCCTGGAGTACTTTCCCCTTCCTGAAGTAGACCTGCAACAAAAGCACACACACAAAACTTTCACAGGCAGAACTGCTTAAGAAAATCATGATCAAGTAAAGAAAAAAAAAGAGTGCTAAGAAGTACTGATTCTGAGATTGAATGACACTGAGGAGGCCAAAGCATTTCAGAGCTTTCTCTACATACTGCCCTGAACAAGCACTAATGAATCCCCAGGGAAGTGAGAACCAGAAAATGGCCTGATCAAAGCTCATGGCAAGTGAGAGCTTGTCAAGACCAAAAATACCACAGTCCCCACTTGTTAACTTCTTAAAGATCTGAAAGAAAAGAGGAAATAATATGCAAAACTATACTGACTTTAGAACGTGTTAATTAGGATTAAAAAATTAAAATATGAAAAAGACATTCACCATAGTGCCAGGGCTCTATGATAAATGTATTCCAGGTCATTAGGGAATATATCTTTGGCAAAATATTCCTTAAGAAATTATTTATAGACATAAGATATTTTTCATAAATCCTTTTATTTTTCTTCTCATAATGAGTTCAGCAAGTCCTAGGACCAAAGTTGGAACCCTACTAATTATCATGGATAAACCAAAAATTCACTGTGTGGCTCAGTGAAACACAGGGTCACCTGATAACCTTTAAACAGGTCTCTCTTACGTGATTAACATGAAAGAAGTTTTATACACAGAATTATCAGTATTAAAAGACATGAGAGGAACCCAAAGAATGTCCAACTCAAGTTTTTTTTTTAGCTATCATTGAAATGGCTGAAGAGAGCTACATTTCCAATTATACCACTTCAATGAGAAGTCAAGAGGTTTCTTTCAACAGTCTTCAACCTTCCAAACCAACCAATGACCTCTTAATATATATTTGTTTTGTACTAACCACTCATGCCAACATGAGATTTTTGTATCACTTTCTTCATCATTGCATACTTTTTAGACTATTTTTCTACACTGTCCTCAAAGACACATTTTTGAATGGAGGGGAAAAGGTCACACAAAAGTATAACTTCGAGCTTCACGAATACGTACAGGAGTCACACTGATTTGCTTCCACAATTTGATACAAAGGAGAATTAGGAAAAATGTATGCTACGTGCCTTCAACAAATCTTTTCAAAACCACAGGAGCAAGGCAACCTTCTTTGCCCACATCTGCTGTGTACATTTACTGCCTGTCCTCACTGCTGCTAAATGGCCTCAAACATTTTCTAGCCTCAAGGACACAGCTCTCCATTAATAGGCCTTCTTCAGTGAAGTCCATTTGGAATCCAATTTCACAATATGGCAAGCTTTATTTCTTTGTTAAAAACTCTGTATAATAGTATCTTTGTTTTTCCCCTGTATCATGAATTCAACTTGTTCTTTGGTTATGGAACAACGATTTTCTAATAATTTAACAAACTGTCAGATGACACTGTCTACTCAAAATATCGATCCTAGATTTCTAGAATGCTATCCATGTTATTCAGAGCCAACCATCCATGTTGTTAAAACCTGGAACCACAACCCAAATTCCCTATAACTGATATCTTAAAATTTATGCATTTTACAGACAGTAATTTTACCTCAGGCCAGTGTGGAAGTTGAAAGAGAACTGCATTTAAATCTTCGATGGCTGCTTTAAATTCCTGAAGACCAGCATAAGATTCTGCTCTGTAAATTTTCAGAGTCAGGTCACTGGGCTCTGAAATAATATTTTGCAAGGATATGATTATTTTAGAGAGATTACGTAACCCACAAAATACTATACTAGGTTAAGAAATGAGTTGTGATTCCAGAGTTAATAGCCAAGCTAAAGTTTATAAACTAAGTGCAGATGAATACAACCCTTTTACACATCGAATCTTACCTAGAAGTTTCACAAATTATCATAAGCAGAATACCCTATTGGAAGGAACTGTTGTTTTTAAGAATACTGGAGATATGTTTATAATATGAATACCCTTAAGAAAAATAATATCTTTAAAAAAGAGTAGTCTATAAAGATTTTAAAGTCATGTCCTATATGTTTAGAAGACTTGCCAGTTTTTCAAGGTAAATGTTAGTCTTTATATCCTAATTTCTAACTCTTCATTTACAAAAATGGCCTCCACTGGCATGGAAATCTCAGTGACAATGGACTACCAAGCCTCAATCTTATGAGGGTAAATGGTCCTGATTCTCAAGGAAATGGGCTAATCTGAATCACCTTCTAAGAGCTCAAAAATTTAATTCTTGCTATTAGCATGAATGGCATTAGATTATCTCAAAATAGATTTATTTCCAAATATTCTTGGGAAAAAAGCTCAGTTGTTAATTTCACTATCTTCTACATTTGTACTTGAGAAACTAAATTATTGTCCAATGACATTAAGAATTTTAGACACCTAACTGGTTCAATTCTATTACTGCAGTTAATTTTAATAGGTACAATGATCCTACCACTGAAACCTAACCAAAAAGTCAATTTTCAGTGTATTTACAGAGAATATTAACATCAATCTTCTTTTAAAGTTATCATTGAATCTTTAAAAAAACTTATGTTTATAAAGCAAACCATTCATATAACAAGGGCATAAAGACCCTTAATACCTCTAAAAATAAATTTAATAAAGCTCAATAGTGTAATGGTTTCTAAATGACTGGTTTTCTACAGATAATGTTGGCTTTATCAATAAATTAGTTTTCAGTTGTCAGTGCCTGAGAACTGGAATTATATTATTTGCTCAATTTTATATCAATGAAAAAATTTTAAAAACAATGCAATTGATATTTCCTAAGAATATTTAACCTCTTCAATAAAAAGACATGCCTACAAAAGGTATGCTTCTTAAATTTGTTTCTTAAATTGAAAATCATTTCTGAAATACATAAAAATGAAAAGCTTTGACATAGAGAACTAAACAGTGCCAAAAATTATCTTACATTATTCCTGCCTTTGAGGAGCTTATAATCTAGCTAAGAAATTTTATGTGAAACACCACCACATAACAATGATTTGTCAAGTGCAACTGGAGATCAATAACACAGTGACACACAAACATAGTCAAAGAATGAGTGGTAAAACTTCAGCATCAAAACTCTGGGGCAAACATGCAGTTTTCCACCCTCAGCTCAAGGGCTTCAGTGACATCTCTGAGACACAGGTTCCACTCTACCAGAAGGGAGTTCACTGTGGAAACAAGCAGCCCAGTCCACTCTTTGGACCTGACTGATCTTATTTCAATTATTTTTTCTTCTTGCAACAAATTACTGCTGTTCTACACCTGACACAGTGCACATTCAGAAATGCTGACTATCTACCTTTTCCTGTGCCCTTACTGGTCAGTCACCTTATAGAGGCAGTGCTGACAGAAGTGCCTGAGAAGATCTGTCTTCGGAGTAGAAAGTTACTTTGGAAAAAACAATTTATAAAACTGATGAATATGCTAACTACCCTGATTTAATCACTGTATAATACAAACATCTATCAAAATATCACAACATACTTTATCAATATGTCAATTATTGAACACAAACCAAAGTGTTCTTCATTATAACCAAAGTAGAAAAGAGGCTTTCTTCTCTGTACAGAAATATTCAAGCTACTGACACACATTCTAAAGAAAGTCCTTAAAAGTCATTATAGGGGTTAGAAGATGCACATCCTACAATGAGATGAAAAGAAAGGCAGATTTTAAAACACTCATTCAACTCCTTACAGGTAATGTTTTTACCGAAAACTTCAAACGTGAATGGAATAATTATCCTGAATGATTCTATTAGAGAAATATATTAGCTTATAAAAGAGATCAGGTCCACCCCATTTACTTCAAATCCTCCTTAATTCTGAAAAGGAGCCAAATGTATTAATTGAAGCCCTTGAAATAATCTAAGCACACAGCATATCTGCCATCCACAGAAACTTTTAAGAAAGGTGACCCAAAAAACAGCAGTCAGCCCCAGCTGTGTCATGAAGTCTGAGTCACCTGACCTTGAGGGCTGTGGAGTGCACAGTGCCCTTTGCGGTCCAGGTCAGCAGGCAGTATGCCTCAGT
>RJWM01008862.1:0-70812 GCA_004363535.1 Dasyprocta punctata
GTTATCTTTCTGGAAGACCAATAGATACAAGTATCTTCAACTACAGTCAGATCAATTTGACTTATTAAATTTTATAATTACCCAATAAAATGATTATATTTTTAGTGTCAGTCAAAGATCACTTGGACAGTTTGCATATTTGCTTCTTCATCATGACATTTTGTTTTGTGTGAGAGAGGTAATGTGATACAATGGCAAGAGTTCGACTTTTATTTTTATTTTTTTATTTTTATTTTTATTTTTTTTTTGCGGCACCAGGGATTGAACTCACAGCCTCGCGCCTGCCAGGGCAGGTGCTTAAGCCACTGAGCCAAACTCCCGGCCCTGGTTTTTTGAGGCAGGGTCGCACTATGTAGCTCAGGCCGGCCTTGCACTCGCGTTGTAGCCCAAGCCGGCCTCGAACTCACAACGCTCCGCCTACCTCAGCCTCCCGAGTGCTGGGATTAAAGGCGTGCGCCACCACGCCCGGCTGAGTTCGACTTTTAATTTAAGCACTGGAAAAAACAACGGCTGGCAAAAACTCAGCACAATTCTTGTGCTTTTAAAATTTATCATCTGGGTAGTCTCCGAGCCAGGATGCCTGGGTTCTGAGCCATGTGACATGCGAAAGGGAAAGTTTTGCTCTCCAGGTTGCAGGCTGCTCATCTGTAAAACCAGAACATTACCCTAGGTGGTGTCTCTGTCTTTTCCAGCTCGTCATTCTGTGAACCATGAGTGCAAGGAACACTTTAAAAGTCATACGGTTGAGAGGAACCTTGAGCCCACTAAGTGAGCAAACAGAAACTGAGCTCTAGGTTAGAAGCAATCTTGAAACCACACGGGGCGTTGTGAATGCACAGTCTGAAGTCTAGAAAGTTCAGTTTCCTTGAGGTCTCGCAACACAATTTTTGCAGATGTCTCTGTACTTATTTCATGTCTGGACAAGTCCTTCCACATCACCTAGTGGAACACCTCTTATATAACCTATCCTGCTTTTCTTTTCCCCTCTCTCTCTCTCTCCCCCAGCCCCTCTTTCTTTGACATTGGATCTCATTCTGTAGTTCAGGTTAGTCTGGAACTCAGTATGAATCCAGGTTAACCTCAAATTCATTATCCTCCTGCCTCAGCCTCCTAATGCTAGGATCACAGGCTATTTCTCTTGACACTGTACTGACCATGGGCTTCAGAAAATAAAAAGTGTGTTAATTTTTTCCACAGATGAATGAGGTTAAGGAGCAGTCAGATTAACTTTGGTTAGTCAAACATTGGAAAGATTGTCTCACAGTGATTTTTAGCTCTACTAGCTACACATTAAAAGTTGCCAGTAGATAAGAGAAAGAGAGAGCAAGTTCTGTCATCCTACATCACAGTAACAGACTCCATCTGTGGGCTGCCTATAAAATATCAGGCACTTCAGTCATTCTACAAGCACCACCCACCGCGATTCCGCAAAGAAGGGACTGGTACCATCACATCTTACAGACAACAGCAGGGAGGGAAGAAGAGGATTAGGTATTTGCCCAAGGTCATATAGGTGGTGTAAATGTCTAAACCAGGCTTTGGCCTCCACCGTGTTGATAGGAAATCTTGTGGCCCATCAACCACACTGGACTATTCCTCCTGTCTAATGCAGACCTCAAGGCTTAGTTTCTGAATTTGCTAATGAACCAAAGCCTATGGTGAGTCTCCAAACAGACTATGGCAACATGAGCCTCTTTGATTACTTTTCCTGGGATATGCTAAAGGTTTATTCATTGAAATTCAGAAACAGAAGCCATTTAAGCACTGTATCACAGATGTGCACGCAGGTACAGATGGAAACGCATCAATGCCTTTCAATGATGCTTACTCCAATTTTGCAGAGTAACCTCAAATCCTGCTAATGAGATGTAGCATATTGAATGTGCCACACAGAGCACAGTGATGGGACATCAGTAAACCATTTACTCTGTACCTGCATCTCTGCTTCCAGATTTTACATCTACACTTAGGTGGACTGTCACAGGACTATTTCCTAAGGTTTTTCTTAGATATTGGAAGTTTTCCAGCCTCTTCTAAGCTTTATGTTTATGTTATATTTTTCATTTTAAAATTCATTTGTAAAGCCTCCTCGACAGAAGGGCATCACCATTTTCCTAAAGCCTCACCATGACCCATTGCATTTTTGGTCTGAAGATGTCAGCAGAAACCGCTCTCGAAAGGAATACTAGTAATACATCTACTACCTACTTACTGGAAGATCTCTTAGGGAAAGAAACCATTCCCATTTTCCTGGAACTTCAGACATAGGAAAATAAACTAGAGCATGTCTTTTGAAGTTGAACTGACTGTTTTAGTTAAGGGCTAGTGTCTCCTGTATTCCATCCCTGTGTCTGCTCAATTTCACTAGGACCATGGTGGGCTTCTCACCCTTGTACCAATATGATAGCTTTGAGGACAGGCTGGGTATTATCTCATAAAATAAGGGACACTCACAACACTGGTGTTTGGATTCCTACCCTGGTTCCCTAGTGACCACCCCACCTGTATACAGCAAGTATTGTTCTAGGTAAGCAATTAAAAGTCTGTCACTCACAGGGGCTCAGATGCAAGCCCTGGGTTCATAAAACAGCAAGATGCGCTGGAAAGCACACTCTTGCTTGACAAACATTAGGGACTGCAGGCTAGAGGGAGAGAAAAGATCCAGCTGTGTTCTTTGAAATTAAAAATGTTTCTGGATGGACAAATCAATGGCCTCCCTTGTGATCCATTCTAAAAAGAAGAAGGGAAGAATAAAGTTTTCTCTGTTACAAAAACATATTACAGGACTCGAGGATTCATTTTCAAGCCCTTATTAGTATCTTTCCTTTTGTTTCCCTGTTTATCCTTTATCTCTATCTCCTGGATCCTTTTTTCTTTAATGAGTAGGTTCCTGCTAATGTGTTAGATTACCAAATCTATGTGGTTGAGAAATTTTAAAATTGCAAATTATCCAAAGTAAGTCTGTATTGAAATAGTTTATAAATAAATTCTTTTGGAGCATCATCATGATACTTTGACCCATTTTTAAAATTAAAATATTTAAATATCAAATGCATACTATAAATGTGAAATGGCTTGAACATCACAAAGTGCTATACCAAGAAAAAGTACCTTTGGACAGCCAGGCAACATGCATAGTGGCTGGGGCCCTCAGCTGAGAGCAGATGTTGGTGCCCTTGCTGGGCTCCTGCCTGGATGTTTTGCCATGGTGCAACCATTAGTGCACTGGCTTGGGAGACTTGCGGGGACAAGGCCTGTTTAATGGAATCACTGTGCTCCTGGAGAGAGAGGGAAAAGATGTTCACTGAAAAATGCTGCTGAAGGAGAACAGACCTGGGATGAAAATGATTTGACCTCAGCAGGGCCCAGATTCAGAATCAAAAGTTACAAGTGGAGGAACTGGGAGATGATCTGATTTTGCAGATGCCTTGCTGTATGCACTGGACAGCTATGGCAGGAGGCAGGCAGGATCCGTTCCAGCACAGGACATGTGGGGGAAAAAGGTCACAGAACACCACAGTATGCCTGGCCCTATAGGTGTGGCTTCCTCAGAGATAGAAGTGGGACAATCTCTCTCTCTCTCTCTCTCTGCTGGCTTCCTGACTTTGGTCAGGCAAGTGAGGATCCCTGCTATGATCTGAATATTTGCTACCTCCCAAACTCATCTCTAGTCTGCTATATGCTGTTACAGCAGCACAAAATAGACTAAGACAACATTCTCAGCTAAAGGAAGATCAAAGTAATTCAACAAACATTTTCCAAAAGTCTATAGGGTATAAAGAGGAGTGCTAGACTCTGGAGTTTGGAAGACTCAAGGATCAAACTTCTTATCCCCAAAATATATCAGTGGTGGTGAAGTGAGTGCTCACAAAGACAGGTAACAAGGGGGACTATTGCAGTCTCCCACAACAGACATTCCAAGGGCCAAAAGGCACCAGGTACGCCAGGCACACACCAGGAAGTCATTTCCCAAGGGTGGCCAAGGGGCAGATGGTGACCTCAGCTCTTCATAGGGATTAGAGATTCATCTTCAAGGCCTACCTTGCCTAAACAACCTGAAAAATGTCCAAGTCCAAAAAGCAGAGCTCTTGAAGTGAAAGACTAGGTGTTGATACACACGTGATGAGAATGTCTCAGGGGGCTTTGTGTCTGCCATGAGAGAAGCAGAACTTCTCATCCTCAGATACTGGCTTGGGCTGTGAGCAGAGACCACAGCCCCAGAGAGCACACACTGCTTCCCTTGCCCATTCCTTCTCCTTTCCAGCTCTCCCTTTTAGGAATTTTTTTGTCATTCATGAGTGAGAAGGCAGTGGCTGCCCTCTTTTGGTTCTGGGCTTTTCACCACCGACCCAATGAACCATGGTCTTTGGGTGTCTATAGAATATACCACCCATATCTACTTTTGGCGGTGGCGGAGGGGGGGGTTGCATTTTTTCTCAAGCTACAAGGTATGGGACAAGGCGGGCTGAGCCACCATGAAAACAGGAAGTGCCCAGGTATGGAGAGGACCAAGAAAGCTCAGATTCAATGGCAGCTTAGAGCTGCCAGGAAGCCCTAGCCCTCTTGTGGATGACCTAGCAGCATTGCTAGAGGAGGAGCAAAGAAGGCAGCAAGACTCTAGGAGGCTCTGGAGAAGACACTGGGCCAACAGAGAAGAGCAAGTAGGGTGAGGAGCGCTCGAAGAGAGGCCAGCAGAGCCACTACCCAAAGCTGCTGTGAGCCAATGGTCAGCTGACTTGTAGAAGCCACGGAGACATTAGCTTTAAGGGCTGGAATCCAATTGGTTGAAGAGCTGGGAATTTTGAGAGGCATTTGCTAATGCAATGATAGGAGGCTTCTTTGCCAACCCACCATGAGTGACCAAAGAACCCAAGGTCTGGCCCAATGTTTTCCTGGATCCCCACTGCTGTTTTTCCTGCAGCAGTGTTAAGTGGGAAACATTCTGACCACAAAAGAAAAACAAATAAGCAAAGTTTAGGCATCATGAGAGACCTTCGCTGCCACCAGATAACCCCAAAGTCTTACTCATGTATGTCCTACAGCTAATCTTTGCTCTTCTCATTTGTGTTTTCCTTTTCCCATCAATAATTACATATTTTGAATCTATATCTTTATCTTTGGGATTTTAGAGTTTTTGTATTATTTATTAATTTCCATATTTTATTTCCTTAAATTACTATCTCTTGGCCTCTTTATATAAAGAACATACATATTTATTCTCTTCTGGAAATAATTTGAAGTAGTGTTTCAAGTTTTAAAGTAGTGTCTTGATTTTCACTGGTATAGACAAAAAAACTGGAGATTTCTTCATGGTGATATTGGGCAAAGCATTCTGAACACAGTCTTGAGTATTCACATTATTTCTAGGGTCAACGCAACATTAAGACTTAACAAACTCAAAGTTGGATCAGGATAAGGTCCCAGGTTGCACCAAAGAGATCTTTTGTTTGATCAAATTTTTTCAGCATTGGGGACCTAAGAATTTTTCATTACATTTTTCAAAAACAGCATCCTGTGGTTTGAGAGATGTTGAATAAAGCTCTGAATTGAATCCAAACCAGTATGTTCTTCCGGATTGGGGCACACAGGGTGTGAGGTCCCATGGGATTGAACTGTAAGTCAGATTACAGCTTTACAGAGTGTGGCCTTGACCACTGTCTGGTTGGCACTAGGACTTGGATTCACTACAGGAGGGTGCCCAGCTTGAAAAAGATTTCACCACCGTCACTGAAGAACTGACAGCTGGTAGGTGGGTCCACAGACCACGCGACCCTGGACACAGGGAGCCCAGTAGCGTGTAGGTGACAATAGACAACCCTGCCAAGTAACTGTCACATGGCGAGATTTAAGTGCTAATTTCAAATAGGTCAAACAAGAAGAACTTCAAATAATGAAGCAAAGTCATGGAATTCTTAATACCGAAGCGAGACTAAAAGAAGAGTATGGGATACTTCAATTCCAAAGCCTCCTGGTTCTCTTTGAATAATGACCTCTGGCTGACTATAATGATAAGATGCCTAATCACAAAAGGTATCAGAAATCATAGCCATGACACATAGAACAGTTTCACACAGATGCCGCATGAAAACAACCACGGGTCATGTGGTAGGTGCTACATTTCTATTTTTTTAATGTTATTTTACAAATACATTTCTCATGTTTAAGCTGAGGCTACTCAGGCTGTATGCATCTTTGCCAACTTTTTCATTTGGAACCATTTCACTAGTATTTGTTTTTGCAGAATATCACTCCAACAGAAGACTTTAAAATACAGAAACAGCCACTAAAGCAATTCCTACATGTAAAACTCACTTCCAACACATGATGGAGCCAGTCAGATGAAATACTGTAATGCTTTGTTATGATTGGCGGCTTCACTTGGGTGCTCTGTGCTGCTGTCCTGAGACATCTGACAACAATGACCGACTCTTCAGTTGTGCCTTAATTTCAATTACATGTGTACTGCCTCTTTGATTCAATTATACGCATCTTATGAGTTGAAACCATACACATACGCGTTTATCGTTCCCACAGTGGTATTGTCAATTTTAAAATTTATATTTCTGCTTAAATTGGCTTCTACCTTCATATACTTTCCCTGACCCAACCACAAAGTCCATTGCACTTGTGGCTGGAGCACTGTTTTATAATAAACAACTTGAGTGCTCTTTGTTTCCAGTTCCTAGGAGGATGGTCTAAAACTCTGGAATGTCCCAAGTGATAAAAGTGTCTTTGTAATTCATCACTGCCCCCCACATCACACCTGCATTTATGCTAATGGATGCTTTGCCCTGGGCTCCTAGTTACCTACCAGCAGGAGGCGGGTCACTAGAATGAATGACCAAACACACAGGACAAAGTTAGGATTCTGAGCCAACCCTACCTTTGGGCTAAAGACTGAGTTCAATCACACAGGCAACAATTCAATCAATTAAGATTATGCAATGAAACCCTAATAAAACCTCTGGACACTGAGGTTCAGTGGAGGAACCCACTGATCAATACGCTGATGTGTGGGGAATGGGGGTGACATGCCCCAGCTCCATTGGGAGAGGGCATGGAGGCTGTGTGTTCTTTACCAGGCATCTCTTGATTTGGTTGGTTCTCCTTATTTGTCTCCTTCATAATAAAACAATGATACATACAGAGTTTTTCTGAGTCCTTTGAGTTGCACACCAAATTATCAATGTTGATGGGACCATGAGATCTCCCAAATGTATAGCCAGCCTGCAAGAAATAAAATAGCTTGGGGACCCCCAAAGACCAGCTAGTGTCTGAAGTCTAACTTGTGGGGTCTGCAATAGCTATGGATGATTGATGTTAAAACTGAATTGTAGCACATCTACCTGGGGTACTAAATAGTCACCAACCCTATTTACCACACCTGGCTGTGGTCCAGTTGAAGCAGGTGGCAACAAGGGCAGGATGTTCATGGTAGAAACATTAAAGAAACACTGAAGGGAAAGTACTGCAGAATACTGGTCTAGCTGGGCATTTGTTTTTGATAATTCTTGCTGGTCTGAGGCCTATAAACACTGAACATTTGGCCGACACATTTCAAAGAAAGCAAGAGAAGGTCTGGAATTGTGGCCATATGGATATCTAGGATATGATCATGCAAGGCAGAAAAGGTTTATCCAGCATGTGTCCATGGCTAAAGAATAAAGTAACTCCTTTTTCTCCTTCCTGAGCCCTCAGCAGGAAAAGGATGTTCTCTGATTATGGTCTTACATAAGGTTTCTCTTTATCCCTTACCAATTCTGCCTGAGGAGTTAGGGACAATTTGAAATCCATCGGCATGTAAGTGCTTTGTGGATTAAACTATTTACTCTTTATGTTCTACCCATTTCCTTGCCAAGAGTGAATTTTATGTCTCACAAATAATTGATGATGTTGCGCACTTCTCAGAAACAAAAATAAAGCACTGATATATATTTTGCTGGTATAAAACCTAAGCATCTTCCTTAGCCTGGGGACCCTGTTGGTTTCAGTCCCTGTGCCCCTCCTGTCCTGCATCCTTGTCACTATCTGTCCCTGTCACTAACTATGTCACATGAACTGCTCTACTGGTCCCCTCCTGGGCCCAATCCATTCCCAGCAGGGGCTGGCTCTTGCTGATCCCTAGGTCCGCTGTGGTTTTCTCACTCTCTCCATCATCGCTCCTCAGCCAGGGCGTCCCTGACAACCTTTGTTCCTTTCTACTCCTTCAACTTTGTGTTTCCACATCACCACCACCAGACAGTACCTGTATTTTACAGTTGTTTGTCCCCAACAAAAGAATGTGAGCTTCACGAGGGCAGGGATACGCTCTTCTTATTCCAAGAGCTGAGAACAGCATTGAGCATTCAGTAGATTTTTAACAAATGCTGACTGAATGAATGGCGAGGTCAAAATGGAGCAAAGTGGTCTGTCCGCTACTTCATTATTTCAAAGCTCCAGGGGCAAAGAATATTCAGGTCACGGGCGAAGTCAGTGATCATTCTGCGAGGGTCTATGCAGTGTGTTAACACTAATTTGGATAAAAACATCTGCCACAGGGTGTTCAGATGTGCAGGGAACTCAGGAAGAAGGCTGGGACGGAAAAGGCAGGGGTTTCGGAGGCAGCCCCATCTCTGCGTGAATCCCCGCTTTACCTCTACGTGTAAGTGTGAGACCAGGGAAGACAATTATTCAAGTTTCTTCCCCTGGAAGTTGGGGAGGATAATGCATGCCCCTCCTTTAGGATTTCTGCCAGGCTTTAATAAAATGCCATAGACTAGTGTGCTGCTTTTTCTCTGTGGAGGAAAAACAGCTAACATCTCTGCATGCTCTGGGTGGGAGAATGGGGGCGAGGTTAGGGCTGGCGGTGGATCACGCACTACCCAGAGTCAGGGGAAAGTGCCAGGGGAAGGGAAGATCCGGGCTTGGCATCATGGGTTGATGACGTCCCTGAAGTTGCCGTATTTTTAGGAACCAAAACAAGGGGTCCTCTGCCAAGAGTTTCACAACTGTCCCATGTCACCTGCAACTCGGGAATTCTGGTGGCGGTGGTGGTGGGGTCCCTTCCACTCTGCCTCGCACTACTACCTGGTTACTCTGTGGGAGGGAGGAGTCCGTGCCTTTCTCCCATCTCCCCAAATACAATTTCTGCCTCTATGTCTCCACTTTTTAACATGTAAATTTTTCAAGTCGGCACACTTTTAAAAGTTTACTTTTTGAAAATCACTGACACACAAAAAGAAGAAGGAAGTCGCCCCAGACAGAAGGATTTTATTTCCATCTGCGTTTCTTTGGAAGGGCTGTCTGAGGTCAGGCTTCCTCAGGGGTGGGGCTCCCACGTCATTAGGGCTGGCTCATGTGTGTACCGTGACGGTGCCTTGGATGGACATAGGAGGAAAGCTAGAAGTCTTTCTTCCTGGTATTTGTAGACCTTCCACATTTTACTAAACGCACTATGAATTCTGTTTTACTTCCTCTTTCATTATTTATGCTACCCATTGGGGTTCAGAGAACCACTTCCACACACCAAGCTCATCTCTTTCCCCTCCCTCTCTGGCCTCGTGGTTGCTTCTTTTCAAGGTTTGGAGAAGCAACGATGACCTTTAGCTTTGCCCGGTCCCAAAGTTCAGGGTCATGCGATGAACCGTGTTAAGGAGGCCTTGCCTCTGGGATCACTTTTGGTTTTGCCATAACTTTGTGCTTAGCAACCAGATTACAGGAGATGCCTGCACTTTGGCTGAGTCTGTAGCTTCAATATGCTGCCAGTAAATGCGCCATCTACTTAACTTCAGAGCTGACAAGGCTTTTTAGTAGCCCAACACACAGGATTTATTTGGATTTAAGATTTATCACTGGGAATGGAAAATTGATGGTCTTGCCAGTTTTAGCAGCCAAAACTTCCAAAGTTGTGTTGAACTCCAATGCATCCTTAGCTCTTCAATAGATGTCCTCTGAAGACTTTAATGTACTTTGACTACATCTTTGCATGACCATTACAAGTATTTTAAAGAGACTATAATTCTCATCCCCTCCCAACTTAACATATTTTTGGTTACTAATTTAGAATTTAAAACAATGTTGCCGACAACCTTGCAGTTTCATTGTCCTGGAGATGGACTGGAGGGTCTGTTCAGTATCAGGGTCGTAGCAGTATCTATTCAGCATTATTTAAGGTGTCTGGTTATGATTTAATCGCTGGGTGTGGCTTCTGTATCATGTAAGATAGAGCACAACTTCTCCTCATTTCTCTCCCTCAGAGTAACTTTTATTCACCCTCTACCCTACCCCATTGCCTTGCAACTCATTTTTCAATTTGCTGAAAGCCATGGGGAAGATTTGTTGACACAAGTATGCAAGGCAGCCGTACTGTATTAATTTACAGTGTACATGGTTACTAATGAGTTCAAGAATAAAGGCAACCTAATTAATTTAATCTAAGATATAGGCCTATTCAGGTTACTGTGTTGTATAAAATTGAAATTTACCGCAAAAATAGAACACTCTTTATTTCAAAAAATATGTCCTTTTTTTTTTTTTTTTTTGCTTCATTTTTGTTTTTTGATGCTGGGGATCAAACCCCAGACTTCATGCATTCTAGGCAAGCACTCTATCACTGAGTTACACCCCAGCACATGACTGGATTTAAATAAATATTTCCAAGGCATAGTGAAAGTAAGATTCAGTTTTCAACACAAAATACATTTATATGCAATATTTCAATAACATGCCTAGCATATGAAGTTAAGCAGAAATTATTCTGATGTCCCTGTCAGGTTAAGCAACACATTTAGAACAATCCTATTGATACAGATTACCATTTTATCGCCAATTCAAATTTAATAGGATGAAAACACCTAATGTACTGTGCAGGGTAAATGTTCTACCTACAGAGATCCACATCACATATTCCCTGATTCACAATTAACAGCCACTTATTGTATTCGATCCCATTGTGTTATGATGGCTGTATCCAGGTAGGGAGGCGTTTCTGCTACATCCACCTTCCAAATGGCTTGGGATCCAGGGGCTGGAGGGAACCGAGTTCCTAGGCTTCAAGTTGGGATCAAGCCGCAGAAGTTCCACTAAGCAGGATGGGATTACAGGCAGCCTCACATCCATGGATGGTCCACAGGAGAGCTTGCCACCTGTTCTTGTTTGTCTACCTCACTAGACAGGTTCTCCCTCAGAGCTGGCCACTGGCAATGTACCCAGCCTGCGCCTGTGATCAAACCCAGAGCTTGGAAAGACCAGTACCGTCTAAAAGTAATTCACATGACCCTTCCGGCCTTTAAGTATCAGCAGAATGTTGTAGAAAATGCATTTTTCCATCTTACCATGAGATCACAAGCATCTAATGACCGCTCACATTTTCCTTTCAGTGCCTAGCACACAAGCTCAGTCAGCACTCAGATATTTGCAGGTGGGTGGCTATATGGAAGAATATGAATCACCTCTTACCATCATCTTCCCCTCGCTTGCTATTTCTAGTTAGTTACTGATTACTTAAATCACGGTCTTCTTAATGTCTCTCCTACCAGTCCTTTTTTCTCTCAAAGAGTGTGGCTAAGACTCTTTAAACATTATCATCTGAATTTCTGTTAGAATACCATGCTTTTTTTTTTTGCGGCACTGGGGATTGAACTCACAGCCTCGCGCCTGCCAGGGCAGGCGCTTAAGGCACTGAGTCAAACTCCCAGCCCTGGTTTTTTGAAGCAGGGTCGCACTATGTAGCTCAGGCCGGCCTTGGGCTCCCGTTGTAGCCCAAGCTGGCCTCAAACTCACAACGCTCCGCCTACCTCAGCCTCCCGAGTGCTGGGATTAAAGGCGTGCGCCACCACGCCCGGCTAGAATACCATGTTTTTTAATCTATCAGACCTGATCTTCTTGGTCTCTTGGTTTAATATTAGGTCCAACCATTATCTAGCTATTCAACCTATGTACACATAGCTTTCTTCTCCCCTGGTCATTCCTCTTACTCAGTACTTCTCTGCACTAAAGCTGAAAGAATGCACAACAAAAATACAGAAGATGCAAAACCTACAGGCACTGGGAGTTGACCTTGGGTGAGTCACATTCATCTTCTGATCCCGCCTGGGGAGAGATTCCTGAGTGGAGCCGGGAAGTTGGACTAAGTCTTTGCAGCCCTGAGACTGTCTCAGTCCATGTTTTATCACCTCAACTCCTACCTGGGTTTGTAGGCACAAAATCAGAATAGATGTGAAAGGAAAACTGCTTTGCACTTTTGAAGGAAAAATTGTAAATCACGTGACTGATACTGCTGTCTTTCATTTACACAATATTTTAAAAGCTGAATTGCTCTTTTGTGTGTACGATCTCTTTTTATTCTATCACCAGCTCTGCGAAGGGCAGCCCCAATTTTCTTCAAGACGCAGGAGGGAAAATGAAGGTACACAGCCGTCACAGTTTAACCAGTGCCACCTACATAATGAATAAGTCATTACTAGGATATTGAAGTTTGGTTTCCAGTTTCTGAGAGTCTTTCTTGGAGATCCTTATACATTAGCAACAGTCTTAGGATCTTTTTTTTTTTTTTTGCGGCACCGGGGATTGAACTCACAGCCACGCGCCTGGCAGATAGGCACTTAAGCTGCTGAGCCAAACTCCCGGCCCTGGTTTTTTGAAGCAGGGTCGCACTATGCAGCTCAGGCCGGCCTTGCACTCGAGTTGTAGCCCAAGCCGGCCTCGAACTCACAACGCTCCGCCTACCTCAGCCTCCCAAGTGCTGGGATTAAAGGTGTGTGCCACCACGCCCGGCTTTAGGATCTTATCTTAGATAAAGAGTCCTTCAAATTGCTCAGTGTATGAAGATGGTGCTAAAATATCTGAAGTTGAATTTAAAAATTCAACTCATGAGAAAGAAACTAAATACATTTCATAATGCTTAAGGAGACAGTGTCTTCCAAAACAAAGAACATCCAGCTGTCAATGTGAATGACACCTTCAAAGGCATCTCAGAGGATCAGGAGGAAGACAGTGAGCTGGAACCCAAGGGGACAGAAGGAGGTGGATGGATTTGCACCCAGCACTCTATGGAAGATACTGGTTAGGCTCTTTATGCTCTCTGGAAGATGAAGAGAGAGTAAGAATAACAAGACAGAATTAAAAAGTGTGATGGATGAGCACTGTCAGGTGTACATTTGCTATTTTATTATATTTAAAAGTGACTCCATCGCCCTGGTTATTTTGCTTTTCATTTTTTGGTTTTTCTCCTCAGCACCTGTCACCATCTAGCTCCTGACATCACATAGCAATTTCATCAGCTGCTTGTGTAGTAGAATGTAAACATCAGGAGGGTAGGGATTCCTGTCTGTTTTGTTTACTGTTGTTTTGGAACATGTGCCTAGAATAAGGCCAGGCACCTCACTGGCAATAAATGAACAAATGAATGAACTTGCACAACAACCCTAAGGTGGGTATAATGAAGCGTTTGCCACAATCACAGAGCTGGTAAGTGGTAAGCTCAGGGTGCACAGGCAAGATCCAAGTTGTCATCTAAACTATAGTATGTAGCTGTGCAGGGTGAAGAGGTCACCCCAGTTTATCTCAGTATGGTCCACTAGACATTCAAGTCGTGCAACCAACGAACTGCCTTTCTTCCCAACCTCTGTTCATTAAGCAACTTTCTGATTCTAATCTGGCTTCTCAGGCAAAAGAAAAAAAAAGTACACTGACCAGCCATCATGCCCGTCTGCTCTGCTTAGAAATTTTCATTTATCTTGTTTAATCAAGGACAGGCAATCAATGCATATGCATTCTGATACATCCACATCTCTGCTTTCTGATTCTGGCTGGTGAATTCCTACTCCAATCCATTCTGTTACCCTGATGGCAGCCCGGATCTGAGCCTGCAAAGGCTGGCAGTTGATCTGGACTTTTGTCACCTAAGAGAGAGCCTGCTGTGGGGCGTTATTCCAGAGAGACCATCTGCTGAACTGTATGTCCACCTCTGCAGGTGGTAACCTGGTAGCGTCACTGCATTCTATTTTTAGCAAGGCAGTATTCTATCATTACCTGCTATAATTTGAGAATGACAGTATGAACAAAAATTGTGAAATGAAGCTTATTGGTATCACACTGGCTTAGCTAGAGCACAAAAGCAAGCCACAGTTTTATTTCCGGGTACACATGCAAGATTAAATTGGATTCTGTGAGCAAGTCAGACCATTTTCACACCTGAACACTAAAGGCTTGAGGAATGGATAAAGCATAATGCCACTACAAAGAATGAAACATTAAATTGAGGCGAATTCCTGTAGCCTGGGTCCAAACAATACATTAAATGTAATGTAAGAGGATGGCTCTATTACTCAAACAAGCAAGGATTTAAGAATGGCTCCTACAACCTTAATTATATAAATCATTTTTTCTTCTGAAGCTGTAATTTTTTTCTTTGACACACTGTGTCTTTAAACTCATAACACAAGAATTTAGAAATATGTTAGAATTTTTATTAAATACACATGACATCGTAGAAATGTTAAAATGTTCACAATTGTTTACCATTATATATGTGGGTTTACAATTTTAAACCCTAAAATAAATTTTCTCAGCTGTGCTTTTATTGTAGGAGTAATAAAGTGGTAAAAAAGATTTTTTCTGTGGAAAATCATGGATAATATTTGCATGCCATTTAAATAAGAATAAAATGCTTAAATTTTAAATTTAAAGCATTTAGAAGGCTTTAAATAGGGGTGATTGTTAACAATTATCTTGTTTGATTAAGGCAGCTAAGGTGATCAAGCCCAAAGGCCAGTGAGTGTGCAAGGAAAAACCTTTACACAAACACTGCTTCCCCAGCTGTGCCTTCACAGGACCCATTTCTAATCTGACTGTTTTTAAGTATCATAGTATTTCTCACATATTGTCAAGTTTGCCACAAAAACTATAAATTACTTTAAACTAGTAAGTAAAAATAATACATAAGATTTCTTTAAAAAGACAGAAATCTGTTTTAAAGTAATTACCAGTTAAACATCTTTTTCTGATTGCTGACAGGTTTTCAGTGATTATGCAACAAATATTCTTATTTTCCGAAATCAGTTTGTCTCCGCGCGAAATGGTGTCGCCTACTCCCCCGATCTCTAATCAAACTTAAAAGACTTTGCCCATGTGATGTGGAAAATGTGCTTTCTGTCAGCTTAATGGCTAATTACAGCAACAGGAGGGAGAAATAGGAAAAGCCAAGTAAACTGCAAAAAAGTAATGAAAAGCTACATGAACTTTTAACTACAACTTCACGCCTTGCACAACCTGTCTTTTACAAAGCTTTTGTTGCCGACTCCCTTTGTTAATTTTGGTTTGATATTTTGATGCCTATACTTATGTGTTTTATGGAAAGCGGGCTGAGATAGTATTTATATTTTTTGTTAGGAGGGATGTCTTTATGAGGAATCACCCAAGCGCAGTCTTTCTCTGTTTTATCTTCAAAATACTCTCATGTTGTTGGAATAGCTTAATGTAATCTATCATTTTCTTCTCCATTGTTGTTCTATGATTTCTTTTAGGATAGGAAGACTGAAGAGGTGGCAAGATTTTCGTTGCTGTTGTTGTTGTTTGTTTGTTGTTTTGAGTACTAAAGATTGAGCCCGATGTCTTCACATTTGCCTACATTTACATCACCAGCCCTTTTTATTTGGAGAGTCACACTAAATTGCCCAGATTGGGCTCACACACGTGATCCTCCTGCCTCCGTTACGCAGAGAACTAGAATTACACAGGTGAACCACTATAGCTGGTAAAATGCAAGTTTTAAAGAGACTATTCCTCCCCTGGCTATAAGCCCCTACATATATCCATCATGAGAAGGAACCACTTACTTTACTTGGAAGGCAATACTTTGCTTGAATAATCTTTTTGAGAAGAACAATAAAAGTAACCTGTTGATTGGCTCCTTCTAAAAAGCATGACATATTAATAACCACAAAGAAAGAAAAATCATTTTCTCCTTTCTGCTAATTTTAGAATAAATTTTCTGATTCTATAAAACCAGCATTATGATTTTTTTTTTCAACACAATGAATAGAAAAAACATCAGATGATTACTTGGTCCTACAGAAAATTACCCAGATGCTCTTTGAACTGGGATTGATTTAAAAAAAATCACAATTAACTGTGGGTTTTGAAGATTACTCAAAACCTTAACTTTTCCAAATTCTCAAACAATAAAGCAATTCTTGATCTACTGAATTCTATAGAGTAACTGTAGAGGGTTCCATTATACAGAGATTGAATACACCCAATTTACAACCTTAGATATATATTTTTATCTCTAAAGACCCTTAAGGCAATTGTATAAAATATTTTATCAAAGACAGTTGTTGAAAATACTGAAAGATTTCATGATCTAAAAAGTATAATGTCATTTAAATTGAACAAAATGATTCCTTACTTTCCATATACATTTTAAGCATCTTTCCAACAAACTTCTTCAATAAATACTACATGAAACAAGTGTTTTTGCGTTTTGTCCCACAGATGCAATTTATCTCCCTGATTGATTTCTTTCTCCAAGCTCACCTGCATTCTCCATACTCCGTATTTTCTCCTTTATTAAAGATGATATAATCTTAGCTTCTGTTACATTCACATCTGCCAAACTACTGAGAAAAAGGGAGATGCACAGATGAAGACAGAGAAGGATAAGATTTTGTGAAGCAGGTTTGTAATCAAGTATGAAAATCCAACAAAAAGTCATAATGCAGACAGGGGGAATAAAGGGAACAATGGATTTAGAGGAAGAGAAGAAATCTGGCAATACAGCCAAGCTAAGACACAACATTGAAAAAAAAATAAGAATGAGTAATAGAACAAATTATTCTAGGAAGAACCATTGTGTACCATGATATAAGCAGATTGACTAATTTGCCCATTCCCAGATGTAGAGATTACATTCAGGTGTGTGAGCCCATATATCTGCCACTGTGGATACCCAGTTCTCCTTAGTGCCCTGCCTTTCATCAATAATATAAATGGATTTCTGTTCCTTCTCATTTAGTACTTTATTAGAGAAGGAGTAAGAGAAAGGAGTAGGCTGACACAGGTTGTTCACTAAAATCCAACCCCAGTCTCCACTCCATTTTCCGAGCTGATTTTCTCCATGCAGACCACAAGTGGGAACCTAATCATGACCAGACTTGTTACTTCCTGTAAGTAAATTTAGTTGGTTTTGTAGGACTGTTTGAGGGCCACCGAATGGGTGGAACTTATAAGAAGGAAGACAGTCCCACTGATTCTTCATGCTTGGAATGTGACTTCTTTATCAGCCTCTGTCTTCCAACTATGTCTGGGCATGCACTTTTAATTACAGAACCACAGAATATCAGAGTGCAAAAGGTCTTGTGATAGATTTAATTTAACGCCCTGATTTTCATCAAAGGAAGCAAGAGGGGGTTAAAAATAACCTGCCCAATCTCTCTAAATCTCTTATTTACTAACGCAGTTCTTTATGTCAAGGCCAATCTCAAATCCTTAGATTCCTCTGATCAGAGGATACACCTGACTGTGTGTAGACAGAAGAGTTACAGATCTTAGAAGAAATTACGTCCCTCACTACTATTAGGTCCTGGAATACAGTTTTAAGTGTAAAACAGGTTCTCATATTTCTTTTTTTGACAGATAAGAACAATGAGAAAGTAAGAAAATTCCCCAGAGTCAAATAGCTAATAGTAGCCAAGCTGTTATACGAAATCAGTCACTCTAACACGTGTGCTTCTGACTACTGTACGATTTTGCTGTCACTATCACCTGCATTATTAGGAAGCTAAGCTAGGTCACCAATGACATTTCACCACACATTATTGGCCCATTCATTTGTTCATGTGTTCAATCAGCAAATATTTATGAAGCACTGCTATGTGCTGAAGCTGCTCTAGGGCCTGGTGATGTAACCAGGACCAAAGAGAAGTTTTCGCTGTCCTAATACAGATCATGTTCAAGTGTGGGAGACGAACGATTGGAAAAATGGTATGTTAGCTGTCAGAAATGTTTCAGGGAAATTAAAAAAAAAAGCAAGGTAAGATGATAAAGAGTGATAGCGGGGAGGAGGCACATGCGTTGAAAAGGTGACCCAAGGAAAGCTCTCTGAGCTGGTGACATTTAAGCAGAGGCCTGCCAAATGTGAGAGAATGTTCGGCTGTTGTGACTGCGAGAGGAACAGACGCAAAGGCCAGCAAGCGGAAGGGAGCTGGGCAGGCGGGGGAACAGCGAGGCAGCCGGAGCCTCTGTGTGGGGGAGGGCAGAGGACAGCAGGTGGCAGGGCTTGTGGGTCTGGACAAGATGTTTAGATTTGATTCTGTGCACAGGAGGAAGCCAGTCAGGGTTTGAAGCAGGAGAGCACAGATTCTGGTTTATGTCAAAAATTGTCTCATTGTTCTCTGAGGAATGATCAGTAGAGGACAAGCTTGAGAGCAAAAAGGTTCTCTTAGTGGCACCTGCCTACAACTAGAGGGCTGAGGATGACCTGGACTACTGAGTTAGAAGTTTCAGGATTACTACATGATTGAATACTGTATAAGAGATATTCGACATGTTGCATATTGGAAAGAGAGAGAAACGAGGAGTGTTAGTTTCCAGTTAAGATTTCAAACTTTCCCATTAACTATTTCATTTTATTTATTTATTTATTTATTTATTTATTTATTTATTTATTTTAGGGCACCAGGGATCGAACTCACAACCTTGCGCCTGCCAGACAGGTGCTTAAGCCACTGAGCCAAACTTGCAGCCCTAGTTTTTTGAGGCAGGGTCGCACTGTGTAGCTCAGGCCAGCCATGCGCCCATGTTGTAGCCCAAGCTGGCCTTGAACTCACAACGCTCCTCCTACCTCAGCCTCCTGAGTGCTGGGATTAAAGGCGTGCACCACCACGCCCGGCTACCTGTTAACTATTTTAAAGAGCAACAAATGCAAGAGCAGAAAAGAGGGAATATACCTGATGTAGATCAAAGAATTTGACTGGTTTTGTCCCTGATTCCCAGGAGGCAGATTCTGAAGTGCTCAGAATTTCCCAAGAGAAAGGAGCATCTTTGTTATTCCCGAGCCCTTTGTGTCACATCTGAGTTTAGGTGAGGAGATGAGATGACTCAGAATGGGGCTGCTCACCAGGAAGACCAACTATGCGATTAGAGGTATGGGTTTCAAATCAGTCAAGCTCTGGGGAGGGCGGGGGCTGGAGACTGAGTTGAGTTATGTGGCCAGTGATTCAGTCAATCAGCTTTTGTAATGAAACCCAGTAAAAACCCTGGACAGAGAAGCTCAGTGGTGCTTCCTGCTTGTTAAACACGTTGCTGTGCCAGCAGGGCAACGCGCCCGGATTCCACAGTGAGAGGGCACAGAAGCTCTGTGCTCAAAACCTACCCAGGGCTTGTCCTGTGCGTCTCTCCATCTGTCTCTTCCTCATCGGCATCCTTCATAATTGATCTATAACTGTGAATGCAGTGCTGCTTTGGGTTCTGCACCATTCTAGTGAATTACCAAATGCAGAGGGGTGGTGGGAGCCCCTGAATTTGCAGCCAGTGAGTCCAAAGTACAAGTGATCTGGGGACCCCCTCTCAAATGGCAGTAGGCCTAAGAAATAAGGACCTCTCCTGGGGGTGATGGTCTGTGATTGTGGGGACTGTGCTGACTCTGAATGGTTAGCATCAGCCTTGTACAGCAGTGCACCAGTCGGTGTCACACAGCATTTCCAGGTCACTGTCATTGCACAAGACAGAGGGACTTGGGCAAAAACCTTTATCCACAGTCAGGCCCTGATGGGGAGGGAGTGTTTTAATCCCAGTGCCACTCTGTCCTAAAAGGTAAGAAGAGACCTGTACATATTGCATTGTTAAAACCGATTTACCAGGCAAAAATCTCTTGGGATGGTGGTAGTGGTGGTGGTGGTGGTGGTAGTGGTGGAGTTTGTCCTATGTGGAATTTCAAATATAAATAGCTCCACCAAATAAATAAATTGACCATGTTACTACCAGTTAGCAAACAGGAGTTTTATGTAAGGCTAGTCTCTTTTGGTCTTCTCTTCTGAGTCCCAGTTTTACTACATCCAAGCCCATGGAATCACCACCCTCTGAGTGGGCCATTGTCACCATATGCGCAGTGAGCTGGCAACCAAAATCACCATTTCCCTGAATGTCAGAAGCGGAAGAAATAACTATTAATAATGCAAGCAGTGCAAATATTGTTCAGGTCACTCAGAGTCAAAATGTCAGTCTTCCCCTGGCCCTTTCTCCTAACTAGTCAGCAAACAGCTCTCTTAATTCATTTTTCATTTATTAATCAAGAAGTCAGAAAACTAATCCTGGAGGCCTATTGTTTTTTGCAGTAGTTATTTGTTAAGATCCTTCTTGTCCCATAAATGTTTGGGAAGAATCCAGTTCCCAAGGAAAACAAACTAATACAACCGTTAATCAATGCACAGGTAAATAATTTCAGAGAGAAGTAAGGGCTCTGGAGAAAATATGACTAGCTGCTCTTACAGAAGTCTCTTCCTTGCATGAGTTGAGCCAGGAAAGGGAGATTTTAATTTCTGAAGTATGCATTTCTAATGAAGAGAACAGCAGGAGTTGAAGCTGTCAGAATTGAAACCCATGTAAGCACCAGAAGGATGGGCACAGTGATAAAACCAGGTACGGGGTCAGGGGCTTGGGAGGCCATCAAGTCTTCCTGATTTATGGGTGGTGACACTAGGATGACAACCCACTCTTCCTCTGAGTCAAATCTTTGTACCACAGGCAGCTCATTTTCCCTAGTCCTGGTCCCTCCCATCACATTGTCCATCAGGGCAAAGACCACTGGTTTTCTCTCACCCTTTGAACTCTACTGTGGAGTATACGACACCTCCTACAGATTTCATTAAAAATCATACAGTACCTCTACTTAAAAATCATCAACGGCGGGGTGCACTGGCACACACCTGTAATCCCAGCACCCTAGGTGGCTGAGGCAAGACGATTGTAAGTTTGAGCCCAGTCCTGGCAACTGTGAGATCCTTTCTCAAAATTTGAAAAAAAAAGTAAATCAGAGACTAGTGATACAGCTCAGTGTGAAAGCTCTGGGTTCAATCTTTAATACTGCCAAAAAACTAAACAGGACAAATACCATAGATATCTTTCCTTTACTTGCAGGATCAGGCAAAAACTCCTTACCATGAGCAATTCCTACCATTTAGCCCCAACCTAATCCGGGTGGTTTAGGCCCTCTCCAGTATCAGTTACAGTCAGCTCTGCAAATCCCCAGGGTTGGCCTGTGTGGATTCCACCAACCGCAGATCAAAAATATTTGGAAAAATAACTGCTGTTCTGAATGATTATGTACAGACTTTCTTTTCTTGGCATTAAACTCCTTAAACACTTCAGTAGAACTAATTATAAAGCACTTCTACTGTATTAAGTGTTACAAGTAATCCAGAAGATATTTGTAGGTTACATGCAAATGCTATGTGAATTTATGTAAGGGACCTGAACACCCATAGATTTCTGGATCTAAAGCTCTGGATACAGAGGAAGGACTGTGTTCATCACTCATTCCTTCACATGGAGTGTCTCTTCTTCCTAGCCTGGAGAACAGCTCCTCATCTGTTGTTCATCAAATGTCCCTGCCTGATGTTATCACCCAACCTTTGTGACCGTCTGTTACTGTCTCCCAACAGCCCCCAGATTCCTGAAGGCGGGGAGCTCAGCATCCTTTATTTGTACTACCCTTGAGTGTCCAACTCTTGATATAGCCATGGCGAGCACTAAATAAAAATTACTGAAGAGAGAATTTCTAGGGTCTAGAAAAGCTATCCTGTCCTTCAAACACTCCTATAAACTGTGGAATGTAGGGTAATATTTACCATTTCTTCAGACAATATATGAACAGTAACTTACTTACTATTCACAAAATCCCATAAATAGGAACTGTTCCCCCATTTTACAGATGAAGAAGCTGAGGCCCAGAGAGACTAAACGACCTGACCAAGGCTCCCACTGTCCCCCAGTCTGTGGCTAAAACACTGTGTCACACTGTGTCTCACCCACAGTGTCCCTTCATTAAATCCCTCTCAACAGACTGATTTATTCTTTCATTTTTGGTTCTTGGGCACAAGTGAGTTATATATTAGAAAATAAAGCGAGGCACTCATTACACTCGAAAGTAAGAATAAATTTTATCATCCCCAGTAAAGGGAAGTATTTATTATACATCTGCTGGCACTATGTCTTATTCTTCCAAAATGATTTTTCAAGCTGGATTTCACATTTCCAAACGGTTCCAGGCCCTCAGGGCAGGAAACAGGAATCTTCCCCACCCTGCAACACACCCATGCATCTTGAGACTAAAGACTTCCCAGCCCTCACCCGGCTGCCAAAAACACAGGTGAATTTTTCTCTCAGAAGGTTTGGCTCTGGATCTTAAGAAAAATTCAGGGTCTGTTCTGATTCCATGTGTCCTACTGAGAAAACCGGGGCACCGAGGTGCAATCTGTAGACTACAGATCACCAGAATTTAAGGCCAGATTCCAGCTGGGGTGGATCAAACTACACATCACCTCCCAGAAAATGAAATGGAAACAGTCAACTTTGACTCCTCCAAAATCTCTGCTACAACTGCTTCCGATCTGTCAGATAAAACAAACATGAGTATTCCCAAAAATCTGACGTAAAAAGTGTTTCAAGTATTAGAGTGAGGAGAATTTCAGAACTAGGGCAGAAGAGATTCTTATGACCAAGGAATCGATGTCCACGGAGTTTACTTCTCAGAGTCACAGGCCTACTAGGCAGGAGCAGGACCAGAGGACTTTACAGCACAGCTTGGCACATCAAGAGAGCTAAATGGGAACTCTGACTGATTATCTCTTTGAAAAGGTGCAGCTACCTTTGCAATTAAACTATGTCTCAGTTACTTTTTTCTCATTGCTGAGACAAATTACCTGATGCTCAAACTTAGGGAAGGAAAGGTTTATTTCTTACAATATTGAAGGTCTCAGTCCATAATCTGGCTCCAAGGCAGATGGCAAGGTGGGGCAGCCATTCATGGCCAACACAAACAGCAAGTGCAAAGAGAAAAAGGGAGAAAAGACACGCCTTCTTCCCACCCTTCCACTATACGCTGGCTCCACCCCTGGGCGGGTGCAGCACTCACACCATCAATCCTAGCACCAGACAACAAACCAGTCATGAACCCCAGACTTAGCCACATCCATGACTGCATGAGGCTTGAGCGGGGTGGGCGGAGGGGGGGCATTCGAACATAAACCATAACAACCTACCTCTGAATATGGATATTTTTGAATTTCAGATTCTGGTGAATTAGAGTTTTATTTTTATGTGGAGCATATTTGAAATGCTCAATAATAATCCCACAGAATAA
This sequence comes from Dasyprocta punctata, assembly GCA_004363535.1. NCBI lineage: Eukaryota > Metazoa > Chordata > Mammalia > Rodentia > Dasyproctidae > Dasyprocta > Dasyprocta punctata. The sequence goes on from RJWM01008862.1 coordinate 23,339, forward strand.
CATAAACATTTGGAAATATTTCTTCAGCATTAATAATTATCACGCAAACACCAATTTACTAGGAAACACAGAGAATCAGAATATGATTTCTATATCAAAAATGTGTGCTTTATCCTGAATTTTTTTTTCAAAAGTTAAAAAAAACAAAAAAGTTGATTTTATAATGGTAAAATGCTACAAGTTCTTCACTGAGGGATCCTAAAATGTATTCTTTGGAACATGAACTAAATATTCCCTGATGCTCCCATTATTTAGTCTAGAAAAAGGCAAATGTTGCTTCTGGTATGAAGACACAGCTAGATAAGGTATGTTCTTAGATAATTGTGTACTGACTCCACATCAATGTCCACCACTCCCTTTCACAGGGCATCTGTTCTGAGTCCTTTCTGGAATATGCCACAAGACATCACACCATACATCTTTGTGATAAGACCTGTCCTAAAATCACTTGTAAAATACAGATGGACTCAATGGTCCCAGTGATTCAAATATTGAAGAGAAAATGTAATAATAAAAATTTAAATATATATATATATTTACATAAGTATATATATTTAAGCAAGCTCCTGACTTCCAGTTTAACAAAGGAACAAATGCTAAACGAATTTGGGTTTGGTTCAGACAACATATTAAATCCCCTCTGCCCAACCTTTGTCTTGATAATAATTCTCACTGTTGAACTATGTAAAAATTGTGGTGACTCATTAAGAATCTGTCTTCTATCCTAAACAGGAAATGTGTGACAGGTCCTACCTGTTCTGATCTCCTCTGTTCCCTTTTCTAGCTAGTTTTTACTGAACGAAGTGTAAAAGTTACACTCTGCAGACTTGGTAGAGTGTTTGAATTTTATATGGGTTAAGGATGATTTGCAACTGCAAAGTAGCATTTTTGTTTAGCCATGTTATTTTAATTAGCTAAACATTTTCAGTAGAGGTGGAACAACCAAACTCTGGTTGAGCAATAGGCATGCAGTAGACACCTTGGCAAGTACCAGGATATATGTGACTTCGTGTAATCCATACAGGAATTCTAGTAAAGAACATTATCATCACCATTGTCAGATGAGGAAACAGATGCAGGGGGCTGATGTAACTTACTCAGATGCTATTTCAAAATACCTTGATCACTAAATCCCATAAAAGTAGCAAACTATATCTACATGATATTAAACAACCAATCTCAAAAATACAAATCCAGAATTGCTATTGCAAAATTCAGAAATTGTTTTGCAGGATTTTTTTTTATAGATAATATTAATCCCAAATCCTATGGAAATTAGCTTGCCCAATAACCTGACTTAACACAAGAATAGTGTTTCAACTTAATTGTCTTTTTAACTAATTACTCATAATGTGGCCTGGGCTATGCTGGTCTATCAGAAGTCATTAGACAGGAGCCCTGTGACTTTACCGTATATAGTTCTCATTCCCACAATTTACATTTTGATGGCATCTGTTACTCTCTGGAAGAAAGCCAGAGTTTCTGAGTAAAATGTATCAGTCCTAACAATGTGGACATTATTATTCCAGAAAGCCAACTGAGAATTCAACAAGATCTTACAGTAATGACTATAACTGGGAAACAAGAATTTTCTTCAGCACAGCAGGAAGGAATCTTTTTATTAAAGTTATGAGAATCAGAGATGTGAACATCCCTTTATAAGCTTAAAATAAATGACATTAGGGTGGATCATTATTTTAAATGGCTTCTATGTACTGAACAAATCCAGGTCATTTCACTCTAAACATTTGAGGTAGCAGCATATTTTCATATAAAAAGTTATTAATCCATGTTGAATCTGAAGATATCCATAAACTGACCAAATCACTCCTAGGTTCACCGGCTAATGAAAAGATAAAATTCTCTGTCAAACTTGCCCTACGAACATTGTTTTTCTCCTCTCTGGTTCTGCTTTCTGATGAGTTAAATCTGGTTGGTAGACCTGATGTTATTATCACCATTATTATTAAATTAACAGTTATCTCTGTGCCCTTCTAAATCCAAGGGCAAGTTTCCTCTGATTCACTCACTCTGAATGATTGCCCCTGGATAGTCTTAACCAAATCTGTGATTTCAACTGCCAAGTATACTTGAGTGACTTAAGAATCTTCAAGATCATTTAACAAATCATTACTATATATCAGGCACTGTTCTATGCTCTGTGAATACTCTAATGGACAAAAGAGACCAAATTTTTATCTTTGCAGAGGTACCTGAACTTTTCTAATGGATCGTCCATCCAAACTCTAGACTTATGTATTCAGTCTCTTCCTGGACACTGCAAGGGTAAACTAGCCGATAATATTGGTCCAACTGCTGTGGAACTCTTACCTCTCCCTACTGTTCAAGCCCCGCCCTTCTCTAACCATCCAACATCCGCGAATGAAATGACCTTCCCCTTAGCTTCACTGAACTCCACCTGAATTTTTCATATCTATCATTTCTTTTCAATCTCCAATGGCATCTCCTCAGTATCACCTTTCATTCTTGTTGCTGGGTAATGGAATCATTTTTCTTTCTTTCTTTTCCTTTAGAACGGTCCCTTTGAAATTGTTTCTTATCCCGCCATGGAACATACTTTCTAACATGCAACTCTGACTCCGTCTCTTTGGTTTACTATCTCTGAAGGTCTTTCTTCAGGACAAAGTAAAACTTCCAAGCACACCAGGCCACTCGAGGCCTGGCCTGTCTCTCCTCTTGCATTCTTCAGATATATCTTTCTTCTCCATCATCATTAGCTTGAGCACCCAGGTGTGACCCTCTGGCTCTGAGCAGTGCATCTCCTTCATCTTGCATCCTGAATCCATCATTTCACCAAAGCTTCCTCAAGTAAGTTAGAATAGCTGCCTCTGCATTGAGCCCCTTGACCAGCCCAAGAACACAGTCAAAATTCAACCTGTGTTGGTCAAACAAATATACGTTTCAAAAATGGAACATGATTTATGGTCCACATTTTCAAGGCCTCTTAGATTGTATCTTCACTGCTGCAACTTAGACACTAGGAACTTTCATTCCTGAGAATAGCAGAGATGAAGAAAGGGTTTGCTCCTTGCAAAGGACTTCTCAGCTTTTGATCCCCACCTGAAATCTCTTCTCCAATACTAATTTATATGTGGTTGACTGCAGTCTGACCAGGAGATGGCATAGCTACCGCTAAAATCATAGACTTTGTCCTAGAGAGATGTGGGTTTACACCCTGGCTCAGGTCCTTTGCTCCTCAGCACTTTGGTTGAACAACGCATTTCTCCCAGCCTCGATTTACATAAAATGGTGATAATTAAATAAGATGACACGCAAAGCTGCTGACATATATCGTGTAATTAATTGGTTTAATTGGTTTTCTTTCTTTTCCTCTGTTTCTCTTTAAAATACACATTCTGCCTGGATCATTATCCCTTCTGTCAAAATCCTACTTTTTCCTTCTTTTTTAGTATTGGGAATTGAACCCAGAGCATTTGCACTGTGTTACATCCCTAGCCCATTAATTTTTGTTTTGTATTGTTTTTTGAACTTGGAGACACAGTCTTACTAAGTCACTAAATTGCCCCGACTGGGATTGAATTTGTGATCCTTCTGCCTCAGCTTTCCAGAGTGCTGAGATTACAGGCATGCACCACCATGGGCTCAACAATCCTCTTCATTTTAAAGGCCCATCTCTTTTCATAATCTTCTCTGTGAAATTTTCCCCAATGCCTTCAGCCAGAAATAACTGTCCTCTCTTCTGTACCTCAGTGGCTGTCTTGTATATTTCGTTTAACAAATATGTGTTGAGTGCTTACTATGTACCAGGAATTAATTTAGGTGCTGGGAATACATTGGAGAAAAAGACAGTCCTTTAAATGCCCTAGTGGAGTATAATGGTTATAATGGTGAAGAAGAAAGACATTCATAAGTATAGAAGCTATAAGATAAGGTTTTAATCTAAATGCTAAAAGTAAGACAGGGTAACAGGAGGGAAGTCAGGGAAGCCGTGAGGCATGGAATGAGCCAGGGACCATGGTGGCCAGCAGAAGGTATACATGTGCAAAGATGCTGACCAGGGAGAAAGAAATAAAAAAGGCCAAGGTGGCTGAATTAGTCAGCTAACGGAGGTGGCATAGAAGGAGGTAGACAGGAGGTGAACTACACAAGGAATCCTGGGAAAAGTGTATCATGAAAGGGTCTTCCACATGGGTACATTTGTCTGAATGTTTTAAAATGTCCCTGGTGGCTGAGTGCATGTACATTATTCTATCACTCACTGGCATTCTGACCTGGACTGCAGTGTCTGGTGCACATGTCCTTCCCATTCAATTGTGGTTGTGTCTCTTGTCTTTATCAGTGCCTGGTGCATATTGCTCCCCAGTAAATACCGGTCAAATTAAATGCAGACACCTTGCAGCTTCTTTCTTCCTTGCCTGCAATCATAACTACATTTGCAATACTTCAAGGATGCACTCAGGGGTCACCCAGCTCTGAATGAGTCCTTTTCTTCCTATTTGAATTCCTCTCAGGTCTTCCTGCCATGGCAGGCCTGTCATCTGACTTCCTGTCTCCTGGCCAGGTTTACTCCCTGCCCCGTGGACTGAATTTTTATAGGTCTCGTCTTATAAAGTACAACGTGTGTTGTCAAGAGTGCTGGATACAGCTGGCCTTGCCTGCTCTCCAAGGAGTCACGGCTTCTTGCTTTCTGCAGTGTATAGGACCTAATGCTTATGGACTTCTATTACTACTGCATGTGCCTGGCACAGTATGGACAGAACATCCCTTTTGCATTAGCTCTGCCACTTTGGGCAAGTGACCCAATCTCTCCAAGCCTTGGTTTCCTTATGTGTGGACTGGGGATGATAATAATAGTAACAGGATCTGCCTTCTGGAATTGTTAGAAGCCTTTGAAAGTGATTGTACACTTAGCTCAGCACCCAGTACGCAGTCAGGATGCATCTTATCATCCCTTACATCAGCACCAGCGTTGCTGGTATGCATGATTTCATTCGACCCTTACTGCAACTCAAGAAAAGCATTGTTACATTCAGGACTAATTTTTAGCTGGTATGCAAAGAAATAGTTACACTAATTACTAAAATACTGCAGAATTTCTTGTCAAATTAGCCTCTGTCTCAAGCCCTCCAAATAACCCCTCCCCCTACCTCCTTGCATCTTGCAGGTTTCCATCCTGTGACTGAAGGGTTAATGCCTTTGACAGCTGGCAGCCTCCAGGGTCCTCGACCTTAGTTCAGCTGCTTCTATTCTGAGTTCTGACTGACCCATTATATGTATTCTATCAGGGGGCAAACTGAGGAGCCAAGAGGAACTAGTTATTGTTGATTGTTAGCAGAATCAACAGTCTTGATAAAATCAGGAAGTAACCTAGAGCTAACTGTTCAGCGCCAGCATGTCACCTGTCTGCCTCACCTTTATCCTCTGTCTTATTTGGAAACATCCATGAAAATCATTTCAACACTACTTTCACCCTCACTTCTGGCACTGAGGTCTAACAACCTATGCCATAGATTCTAGTTCTCCAGATGAAACCTCTATGTGCAGCCACACTGATACTTAACATTTTGGTTTCTCTTTTACAAACAGGAAAGGATTAGAAAGGTGTGAACACCTGTGCACAAGGGTGGTGATTCATGGACCCTACATATGAACATTAAACAGAAAACGAGAATAATGTGGAGTGTTGCTCCCGTAATGACAACAAAATCCAGAGCTGGGGAACTGGAACAGATTCCTCTGCAATGGAAGACACATGTCTGCACTTAAAACATGGGACGCGAAGGTGGTGGCTTCGTGCATGTTTACACTGACTTCTCTTAATTGTGCGCTACGAGTTGCAGAGACCCCCTTGGCTTGCCTTGATGGGTAAACATTTTAAAAAGTGTCTTATTAAGTTCTGAAGCCTTTAAAATCAGTTTTAGTTAAAAATTAAGCAGTGACATAATTGGTTTCATTAGACCCAATTACACAATTAGTGTAAATTAGAAATAATAGAATCCAAACATATAATTTCAGAATTATGACACATAACAATAATGCAGAAATTAAGTTGGCGAAGGGTGCTGAAGCAGCAGGGTGCATATAAATCTTAGATGATCTGATGTCTTCCATGCGGAGCCCAAATGTCTCCCCCTACCAGCAGTTATAGCTCAAAAATGTGGTCTAACTAAACAAGGTTGATTTTGAGGTCTAGTTTCAGAAAACAACGTCTGGGAAATTGCTAGTTTTTTCCCTTCCTTATGTGGCTAAAGTAATGAGTTACTAGGTTTCTTTATTTCATAAAAAGGATGGCCCCTCTCTTTCTAAAGTCTTAACAGATTAGGGCAGAGAAGGATTGTTTCTTAAGGGCGGGAGGGGCGTTGATCTGAAAAACCATATCTGCCCCTCCACTTAGGAAGCTTGGGGCACACCCCCGAGGATTTGTGTCTGGGAGGGAGGTACAGGGCTGCAGAAAACACTAGAAAGAAGACCACAGAGGGATTAAAGTACCTCATTTCTCAATTCAGGCACTCGATTTTTAATATTGCCTTCATTATACACGGTTCAGGAGTCAAAACCCTTCCTGTAAACTCTTTCTCTCCTGATTTTAAAGAAAAGAAAGGTAGCATTTGACTAATAAAAAGCTCGTGTTCCAATCTCTTACAGTTATTTTTGATGTATCTTTCTATAAATTATGTCCAACAACCAGAGGGCTAAAAAGAAACCATTTATTTAATTCACTTGTTATTGCAGTTATTCATTCAATAAATGTTTGGAGTTTCCTAGGGGAAGAGACTATTTTTTTATTTATTTATCATTATACATCAAACTTTCAGCACAGCTGTTATCATCCACTCACTGTTTACTGAATTTTTTTTTTTTTTTTTTTTTTTTTTTTTTGCAGCACCAGGGATTGAACTCACAACCTCGCACCTGCCAGGGCAGGCGCTTAAGGCACTGAGCCAAACTCCCGGCCCTACTGAATTGTTTTTAATACACATTACAGATATTACTTGCCCTGGCACTTTGCAGAACAAAGAGCCTAGTTATGGCCTTCAAGAAACTTACAGTCATTTTGTGTGACCTTCTACACCTGGTTATGACCTTCGAGAAACTTACAGTCATTTTGTGTGTTAAGAAAGACTACTGTAGCTCCATGGTAGACTATTTACTTAGCATGGGCAAGGCCTGGGTTTGAAATCCAGCATCACTAAACAGACTGCTGTGTTAACAGAACTGAATTAAAGTTTTAGTTGACACTACCCTGATGTTAGGAAGTAGTTATGAGTTGGGTCGAATGAATAGAAGAACTTAAATGTGTAATGCGCTAACAGGAGGAAACAGTCCCCAAAATCCTGTGGTCATGATGGGAGTGTAGACAGCCAGGGTCTCAGTCGCAACCCGGTGCCATCAGGATATTAGGAGGCAGCAACACAGTATCTGCCTTTGCACGCAGCACTGGTTTGGATCCCTCTGTTTGTCAAATTAAGTCATAAATATCCCCAAAGAACCCTAACGTCTCTCAGCAAATGAACACTGAAAACCTGAAAATGTGAGAGAAACAGCTAAAAGCCTTGGGCATTTTTTGTAATGATCTCTAATTTTGTTTGTTCCTCTTCAGTCATTATCCTTTGGGTAAGAAGAGAAGCACAGGGGCTCAGTGATGCTCAAAGGCCATTACTAGGCTGGGGGAGTTATCCTTTTATACACTCTTTCCTCTAGTTTACTAGATGCCCTTTCATGACTTTTACTTTGCTGGATGGTCCTTCTTTTCCCTTGTTATTTTCTGTCTCCAATGTATCAATTCTCTTAACTAAAATGAGGATTTGCTTGCCTGAAGAAAATGCATTACTGAAATACTTTAATGGACTTCCACCTTCCCTAACAATACCCCAGAAGTTGTTTTCTGTTAATTCAGATGTTCACATTCTAGTTGTTAAACAGCTTGTTTCATAGTTAAAAGGAAAGGGTAAGGCAGTTTTAAGTTTTGATTAATATTTCAGGCTCTTGATTCTATTACTGGATGGATACAGTGGCACAATATGTTTCCTAATATTCTCATCCCTAGAAGCAACATATTACTTCATTTACAAAGTGTGTTTAGTAGATATTGACATAAATGTTAGTCATTGACATGCTAATGAAGTATAAAGCTGAAGCATTGGAAATGAAAATATACACAGGGAAAGAAACACTGCCCCCCAAAACTTGCTATCGTTTTGTTTTCCTCATTTCACCAAAAGGTAGGAGGCATTTTCCAAGAGCCCCAAGATACAAATCGGATTGACTTAAATACTGAATTCAGATGAATTCTCATTACCTTTGGCATAAATCCTTGCAGATAAAAGCAATATCAATTATGAAGCATTTTAAATTTCTCTCAAAGCTGTAAGCACCTAAATCAACTTGGTAAATGAACACATTTGTAAGGAGCAAAAATAAGAGTGGCAGGTTTCTTACTGAACTGTAAAACGTACTTAGCTCGACTGAAAAATCAGTCATTACATTAAATTGTCAATGTGCTTTAACTTTCTACGTGCTCTAAAACTGTCTCTCCCCAGGAGGATCAGGACTCCAAAACCATCACCTCCACAGAGAGTGCAGTGGCAGAGTTTCTGCATTGGGTTTGTCAGTTACAGAATTTTAGAAGATTTCCAGGAGGCTTTGTTTCAGAAAATGAACAACTTTCCACATGAACAATTTCTGTTTGCATCAAGCCTAAACTCACACCACCCTTCTTCCTCCTACCCATTAATACTCAGGACCAGAGTCTGTTCCTATGGGTGTGTGTTGGGCAGATGAGAACTTCGGGGTTGGAATAAGCTGGTGGGGCTCTTATCCCTCCTGTTGTGGTTCTGGAAAAAGCTCTGATGGAGGAAGATGGGCAGAAACATGGACAAGTACTTGGACACTTAAAAATTCAAGCACAAGTATCCGGTAAAATGCTGCTTTCAATGTGAAGGCTAAAGATGGGTCAAAATTTAACAGCAGTCTTCTCTTATGGGAAAAAGTCACTTGGCAATTTCTGTGTTACGGAAAGGCTTTGACTTATCGCTTGTCTGACTTCTTTGCAACTGATCGTGCTGAACTTTGACACTGAAATGCTCATCACTTGATTTTTTCCTTCTTCCTTATCATACTCTTTTCTACCTATTTCATCTGTCTTTCTTCTTCTCCTACATAGGGAATCCCCATGCGCTGTCTTCGCTTTTCTCTTCTCTCTTTACACTGCCTTCCTTCTCTCACCATTCTAGACCATCCTCTAGTCTGGTGGCTTCAATCGTTCTGTGTAGAAAGTCATAGTGATAGCTGTCACTTACTAAGTCCCCGTACTCTCCAGCAGTTTTGATGTGACACTGAGCTCACAACTTTCCTGAGAGTGACACAGCTGTTTCTCCACTTTGGATGAGAATGCAGAGGCTCAGGCAGGTTGCTGGACTCCACTGATATCCAAGACCACCAAGCAAAACAAATGGAAGAACCCAGGTTCCATTTTTCTACCTCCAAGACTCATGCTGTTGCTACGTCAGTGTTCCTTTGGTCCCACGATTCTTTTTATTACCTAGGGCACATTGACTGTACAGAGTTCCAGGTTTCATTATGATATTTTCATAGCTGCACAAAACATACTTTGATTCTCCATCTCCAGTCTCACTTCAAAGTCAACAAGTCGTCTTCTTGAATCAGTCTCTCTTCCTAACAAAAAGCCCTCCTGACATTGACTCATACCCTCCTCCCAGCGACCAGGCTCACAGAGGAAGCCGTCTATGGCTCATCTTGCTCCCTTACATTTCCCCAGATCCTCCCACGCGCCCTCTCCAATCTCATCCATCGCTACATATCATCTCTGATGTCAGTTTTTCCCTTTCTGAATCAGCTTGCACACCACCACCTGACTGTTGTTCTAGATCACACTATTCCCTCAGCCATCACCTTCAGTGGCTTCCCGCTGCTAATGAAATAGCCCCCGAATGCTTGCACTTGCTGCTCTAAGGTGCAATCCACTTTTCCTCCTTGTCACTCAGAGCTGCCTTAGAAGTGGACTAAGTCCCACTGAAACTAGGCAAGTAACAAACCCCTAAGTGCCTGAGTGTCCCACTTTTATATCTTCGTTTAGGCTGCTTCTTCATTTAGGAGCTCTCTCTTACATAGCAGACAAACCCCATCTGCATGCATCCTCCTTTATCCTGTGTATTCTCACCAGCCCCCCTTCCATTAGCTCCCTTCCCAGGTGCATGCCACTCTACCCCTTTAGACCTTCACAGATTTTCATTTATCCAACTCCTGAAGAAACCCGGTATATTCTACCTTTGATTCTTTAAAATTCCCCTTCCTCTATTATGAAGCTCTGAGTTCCTTGGTAGATGGAGACCGCATCAGAGTCTTCACTGCATTCTTTGAACTTTTTTAGTCCAAAAGACAATAGGAGCCAAATAAATACATATCAATTCAATTTACTCAAACTTTGATAAAATATAGTAATGTGAGAGCACATTCTACATATGACTTGGTCCCCTCCCCCTCCCCCAGCAAACAGAAATGAAATATTTCTCACAAATGAATGGGCTGGGGTTATAGCTCAGTGACTCAAGCATCTGTCTGGCAAGTGCAAGGTCCTGAGTTCGATTCCCAGTACCAAAACAAACACAAAAAACCCAAAGGAGATAAGAATGTGCAAACCATAAGTATGAATGCACACTCCTTAGATTATCTTGAAAATGATTGTCCCTATCCACCCACCATGATTTTGAAGACAGAGAGGGCAAAAAAGGGGAAAGGGAGAAAAGAGAAATAAGGCCAGGTTCTGCTCACTGTCAAATATAGAATACAGAGAAAACAACTTACAGTCTCCTAAAAATCAGTGATGAACAGCATGAAAAATTCAATTTACACGGAGTTCTCTTGGAACATATCAATACTGACCAGAAGATCAGTTATCACTGTATTAACGTGTACTTATCCATATGTCACTCTCCAAACACATTTTTCATTGCTCTTGCTGTTTTGTCTGTACTCCCTATGTAGCTAATGAGTTCTCAGAGGGAAAGGAAGCCCTCCTGTTAGCTCCTCTCTCCTGGCCCTTTGGCATGGGTGCTAAGTACTACCCATAAGGGGCAGCAAGGAGGATCCTGCCGCCTCTGTGGCCTCCTCTGATACTTAACACAATTTTGTAGGATGATTTTGTTTGAGAAAAAAAATATCCAATAGATAGCCTATACTAACAAGAATTTATATAAATGCAATTATACTTACTAAAAGTGTACCTGGATACACTAAAGTTACAACTCAAAACTTCCCTCTACGCCAGTTAGCTTTAATTTCCTATGACCTAGAAGAAACTTTAAGCCCCAGGCAACCACATCCTCTGCGCTTATCTTAATGAGGAACTATTAGCAACTAGCTGTGGCAAGATCAATGCAAATCCCTCACCAGCGCTGGTCAGTCAACCCAGAGCACCCACTGCCAGGAAGCTCAGTTTTGGTGTTAGGATTAAACATCATCCATTTCCCATGCACAATTTAATTTCTTAAACTCTTAATTTCTAAAGATCAAGGAATTTCTTGAAGCACGACTCTTCTGTGCATATTTATTCATGGGAAAGTTCGAGATTTGAGGCATTAGGAGGTCAGCAATGATAGAAGGCACAGGGTCAGAAGGAGACAGATATCCATGAGGAGGTGCTGTTCTGTGCCTGGAGAATTATTTAGTAGTTATCATCTGTGCACTGAGATTTAGTTGAATAACCAAGAAACCAACTGGGCACCAATGAATGACCTAGGCAATTATGGAGGCTCTTCAGTGATTGACAGGCCTATTTAAAAGTTCAAAAACAACCACACTGCTTACTAAAGTCTTTGCATTCTAGGAAGAGGGTAGGTAGAGAGGGTGGAAACATACAAAATACGATATAGTGACAGATTGAAACTCTGATCACTCACCACGATCATCTGAGCCACATAACTCTCGGGTCCAGTGTATTCTGTTGGGTCTTTAACTTTCACCAGGACGATGAAGTACAAATAATGCCACATGTTGTGCTCTGACTTAATGTGCTCCTCAAATGAAACCGTTTTATTGTCAAACTTGTCCCTTTCAAGTCCTGCAAAACACAGGAAATACAATATATGTAATTTGTCATTTAATCAGCATTTACTTCTTAGCATAAAAACAAAACATAACCATTCTCATGAAAAAATACTTTATGGAAGAGTATGCCAGTTTAAAATGTTATGAATCAAAACAACACAGTGCATGAGACATAGACCTCTAGAAGAAAGGTCATAGTTTATAGATTTCTTCTCAACTAACATTTAATTTTCCCCCACCTTGGGTCCCTGGAAATGTGTGGTCCTACTATAGATGTAAACTTTGCAGGTAATTTTAAATTTAGCTGTATCAAAACTGTCAAATTAAATTGGACCATGAGTCTAAGGGAAAAAGGTAAAACTGATGGTGCACGAAAAAGCATACTTGCTAATCAGGACAGAAAAAAATTTTTTCACTTTACTCAAGACTTGGGTTAAAAGAGGGAAGGCAGCAAACAGCCACCTCTTCAAAACCATTTGTAATCAGAGAAAGGCATGTGAACAGGGACAGCCATCCAGGCTAGGAGGACGACAGGGACCTGAACTCTTCTGGCCCTCTAGACCACCATGCTCTGGGCACTTTAGGAATGCGGTGGTTTATTCAGTTTCCAGGGCATATTTTTTCAGCCTCTGGAAGGACACTGTGAAGCAAAGATCAGAGTAGTCATATCATTTTCTGTCAAAGCTGAAGAGTAGATGAAAGGAAATGAATGGATGTGAGGAAAACCAATGATGGAAAAATAAATTCTAATGCCAAGTAAAATGGGATACAGTCTGGCTTTGCAGCTCAGATACTGGAGAAAAAACCAGGAAATTGATTCCAAATCCTGGCTACTTATTCCCTAAGAACTTTTTTAAAAGGCCAATGAGGCATGTAAAAGACCCTTTAAATAGTAAGATACAAAGCACAATAAATTAAAAAAAGTATCTCCAACAAAGGGGTGGCTCTTAAACTTATGTTATTGGATATCTTTATGGAAAACCCAAGAAAATTCAGCTGCCTGATGGCTGTGCCTCATCTTCTGTGACCTAGCACCAGTTCAGCATGTCCAAATAAATTCAGCACTTTCCCTAGCAACCATTCCACCCACCTTTCTCCATTCTCTCAGGTGCTCAATCCAAAAGATTCTCCTGCCCCTCACACACCACATCTAATCCATGCAGAAATGCTTTTGCTCTACCTTCAAAACATATGCAGAATCTGACCACCTCTTACCACCTCTGCTGTTGCCATGTGGTCTGAGACACTCCCATCCCTCATCCGGGCCACTGCACCAGCCTCCCACCCACCCGAGTCTAGTCTGTCCTCCACAGCCCATTCTCAACATGGTAGCCAGAGGGACGCTTCGAAGAGCCAGTGTAAAGACCAAAGTCCTTACACTGACCCACAAGTAGGGTTGTTAATCATGTTCAGATAAACAATGAACTTTTTTAGCATAAGTGTGTCTCATGCAAAATTTATTAGCTAAAACCTGTGACTGGGCCTTTGTGTCACTACCCTTTTTCCTTCTTTCCTGTCCCCTGCTTGTTTCTATGCAGCCTCACTGGCCTGCTCGCTGGTCCTTGGACAGACAATCCTGCTTTGGGGGCTCTGGATGGGTTGCTTCTTCTGGTCACAAAACTCTTTTCCCTGATAATCTTTTGTGACACATTTATCTTCAAGTTTTTCCTAAACACTCAGTGTGGCTTAACTTGAGCATGCTGTTTAACACACAGTCAGTTCCTCTCGTTTTGCTGACGCTCTACATCACCTTTTCCTTTTTCTTCTCTTTTCTACAGTTTTTTTATTTTTTATTATTATTTTTTTTTTGTACCAGGAATTGAATTCAGGATCTTGGGCTTGCCAGGCAGGCGCTGCACCACTGAGCTATATCCCCAGCCCTTTTCTATAGTTTTCATCACCCTCTAAGAGGGTAAAGATAGCCATGCAAAACTTGTTCCATTATATTGGATCTCAATTAGGTAAAGAGGCAAAAATGAGTACAAATACAGCCTGCCTGCTAACCAGCACTGAAGAAAGAAATTTCATTTTACACAGAGACTTAGATAAAAATTTATTACTTAATATGTGTCTTTTCTCCCAGTGGAACATAAAATGCTCCCGGGCAGATACGATTGTCTCTCTTCTTGACCTGTGGTCCCAACAGCTTTGAATAGTGTCTGATACCCAGCAAAACAGAGTCTGAATGAATTAAGAATATTTCACTAATAAAATACAGTCCCACTAAGATAGCTATAATAAAAACCAGATAATGACAAGTATGGATAAGGATGTGGAAAAACTGAAACCCTCATACACTGCTAGTAGAAACGGAAAATAGTGCAGCTACTTTGGAAAAACAGTTTGGCATTTCCTAATAAGGTTAAATAAAGAGTTACCGTATGAGTCAGCATATTTCACTGCTATGTATACACAAAAAAGAAATAAAAGTATGTATTCACACAAAAATCTGCACATGAATGTTCACTGTAGCATTAGTCATGATAGCCAAAATGGGGAACCACGCAGATGTCCAACAACTGATGAAGAGAAATAAAATATGGTAAAGTCATACAAAGAAATATTGTTCTTTTGCAATGAAATATTGTTCTGATACATGGTAAAACATGAACCTTGAAAAGATTACCTTAGTGAAAAGAGTCTGTCACAAGAGACCAGATATTCTGATTCCAATTTTATGAAATGTTCCAAACAGGCACACGGATAGAAGCAGAATATGGATCAGTGATTGTTTGGGGGCAAGAGGAGTAGAAGGCTGGGGAGGGGGTGAGGGCTGCAGAGTACATTTCTTTTGAAGGAAGGGAAATGAAAAGGTTCTAAAATTGATTACAGTGATCTACATGTAACTACAAACATGTTAAAAACCACTAAATTATAGACACTGAATGAGTTACAAATTAAGTGAACTATATCTCAGTAGAGCTACTAACTGAGAGAAAGCTAGAGACAGACAGAGGGAGAGAGGGAGAGAGGAAGAGAGAGAGAGAGAGTGAGAGCGAGAGAAAGAGTAAAATAGAATTTTCCAGAACTCAATACAAACACACACTGCTTATAAGGTAATAAGGTTATAAAAAGATGCCTATTATCAATTAATCCCTACTATGGTAGAGGAAACATAACTTCTATTCCGAAGTATAAAATCTGCCAAGAAAGCATAAAGGAGGCAAAATGAATTCTTATTAAGTACACTCTGAGAGTTTTCAAAGAAATAAAAAGCTTTAAAAAGAATCTTCCATTGGCACCTGGTTATGGCAAGTGGGAAAAAAATAAATGATAATAAAAGGTATTTAATTTTTATTGAGCACCTATTGGTGCTGACAATTTATAAAAGATGTCTAAGTATGCTATCATAACTATAATAATCCAATATGATCTTTGAGACTGTGAGGAAATAGACTCAGAATAATTCAATAAATTTCTCAAGTTATCTCCTCTAGTTAGTGGAAGAGTCAGTCAGTATTTAAAGAAAAGTATTTCTGACTCTGAAGCCCACACTCTCTTGCCACGAAGGTAGAAAACTCTTCGTGGGGACAGTAGTTCCCTTCATGTGGTTAACAGAGAACCCTTGAAAATTAAGATGAAATGGTATTTTTGGCACAAACCACAAAGAGCTTTAAATTTAAAGCTATGGCATCGACACTGTATTCTGATGGCTTCTGAGTGGAGACTCAATCTAGGAGCAGACATGCATGGTCTGGTTAGCAGGATCAGTGAAGGCTTCATGGAACCATGGCATCAGAGCTAGGAGTCAGGGGGAAGGCAGGAGCTCAACAGTTGGGGAGGTTAGGATGTCAAGTGGACCGTTCTCCCACACCTCAGAACAGAGTCTAGGCAGTTAAAAGTGAGTGATACAGCTGAGCTGGCATTTAAGATATAAATGGTTAAAAAAATAAATAAATGAAAAAGAAGGTATGGGGTAGGGGCAGAGTGTGAAGCACCTTACTTGCTAGGAAAATTAGAGGCTTTGGAAATTGAGACTATGCAGCCTTATTGATGCCCTTCTGAAATGACGAATTCAACATGGAAACAATAATCTGGCAGCAACAGGCAGGTCATCTGGGGATGGGAGCCACGGCAGGCCTGAAAATCCCAGGCATGGCTGTGGGACTGCATGGCTGGATGTGAGTGAGACAGTGGAAGTCAGTTTTGTTAGCCCATGGCAGCAGGTATATCTGGAAGAAAAAGGAGACACTAAAGATGATGGTGAAGTCCCCAGCCCAGGTGACTGAAGGTAGGCTAGGATATCATTAACTGTGATAAGTAAGTGAGGATACTGAGCTGGGCAAGAGGAGAGCGCCAGAAAGACAGGATGCATTGGCATTAGACACGGTATGGTTGGCTGCCAGCAAGACAAGCCTGTCCAACTGTCCAGTGAGCAAATGAAAACAGAGGAGGAAAACCTAGCAAGGGTTTGGAGCTGGAATGTACAACTATTCAAAACAATCTGTTTAGAAGGACTAATAAGGAGGGGGATGGAGAAAGAAACAAGAAGTCAATGACAAAAGCAAAACTTCTTTCGAGGAGCTGAGGGAAGAGGAATAAGACTCCTGCGATTGTGTTGGAACCAGACAAGAGCAATCAGAGGTAGAATAAAAGGTAAGCAGGAGATTAATAGTGGAACTGGATAAGAACTTTTTAATTTTCATTGAGGGTGATGGTGATGTTTTAAGGAATTATTGTCTTCAAAATCCATTTTATTTCAAGGATAAAAAGAAAAAAGAAGAAGAAGAAGAAGAAGACTGCAATGAAATTTCAAAATGCCTTAAGGAATTTACAGTCACCGGGGTTTGTGTAACTCTGAAAAGCCAAAGAGAAGTTTGACAGTGAAGGAAAGACACAAGGTATCAGGGCTCATGGTTAAATGATGCATTAAATGTGCTGACTGTGTGTTTTGTCGCTACATTATGAGGGACAGGATCATGTCGTAGAACAAGGCTCCCATCCTTTTGGTCCCTCCGAAGAAAGCCTTTCTTAGAGGCAGAGTACCTGACATCACAGTGACTGTGATCATGAAGGTAAGAGCTTGCATCAAAGATCAAAAGTTGCATGGAAAGGTTCCCAAAGACACTGTCTATTCTCCTCTGGGGGACTCGCCCTTCCACTCAATGGTTCAGCCCCTCTCACTACACCTGTCGACCTGGATCAGTCCCCAGGGTTGCCTGTCCTCCAGTTTGACCTTGACTGTGACACTGGAGAATCGCATAGCTCAGTGAGTTTCTGAAGTAACATGGGTCTGAATCCTGGATGCATGGTTGGTTGACCAGTCAGATGCTGATGGAACCTGTGTCTCTGTTTCCATACTTATAAAAGAGGTAGCAATATACATGGTACACAGTACTTATTTTTCAGGACAAATTTTTTAGAAGCTAAATAAAAAGTCACTTATAGTAAGTATTCCACAAACAATTTTTAAAATTTTCCATGACGATGATACAGAAGAAGTACATGACCCCAACACAGGTGACGCATGTGAGGGTCAAGGAGAGAGGAGAGGAAGGATGACATTTTGGATGGGTAATGGATCTGTGGGGGAGACACCGAGAGAAGGAATCACCCAACTTCTTGTGGACAACATGGAGATAGTGACAGATTTCACAGAGACAGGAGAAAAATTAGGACTTAATTCATTTCTTCATAAAAGCAGTGTGTTTATTTCTCTTCTAAAATTGAAAGAGTGTCTTCTTGGGCTTTTAAGGCATGGTTGTCTCTTCCACAAACTCCCGAATGTTGTAGGGTATCTTCCTTTGCTACATCTCATCCTTGCCTTCCTTCATCTAACCTAGACGCAAACACAGAACACTCCTGTTTCTGTCTCAATTTCCCTCTAGCAAATCATTACTTAGCAATTATGCCACCTGCTCTACCTAGAATATCAATGCTTCCTACATGAGAACCCTAAAGGCTTTTTTGGTTCACATTATTAACCTTCTCTGCTTTGGAAGAGTTGACTGTTAATTCCTTTCTTCCCAAAGTTTTCTCCTGTCACTTCCCGATGCCACACATTCCTGGTTCCCTTCATTATCATTCTACTTGGTGCTTTTAGTATCTTGGTGTGTGATTCTCTTTCTTTCCTAACTCTTCAAAGCTGGTACTGTCCATTTGTGTCCCGTCAGCTCCTCTTCTCACTTGGCATCCTTCTCTGCACTCCAGATTTTACTACCATACAAAGACCAAGGATTCCGCGGTCACTGTGTGAGTACAGAGACAGCCTCTGAGGCTCAGACTCATACACCAGCCTGTGCTCACTGCGTGCCTCAAGTTCAACATTTCCAAAGCTAATCCCAGCATATGTCTACCTACAATGGTTTTTAAATCTATTCTCAATTTCATCACCTGTTAACATTATCATCCATCCAAGTACTTAAGCTATCTTTCATCTCCATTCCTAACCATCAGGATTCTAAAATACTACCATCTAAGTATCTCTTGACTCTGCTTTCTGTCCTTAACATTGATGCCAATAACCATCCTGAATCAGGCTTTCATTGCTTTTTTTGTCACTTGGACAGTGGTAATGACCTCTTATGTTGTTATTCTTTCTTTAGGACCGTCCCCAAATAAAGGACTCATCATAGCTGCCACTGGGCTCTAAAACAAACATTAGACTACGTACCTTTTGCCTTACAAATCTCTAGTGGTTTGCCATGGCCTGGAGCCCATGGGATGAAGCCCAAGGCGCCTCACCTAAAAGGCCAGGCATGATCTGGCCAGGGTCTTCTCATGGTATGCCGTGCTCTGAACTTCACACTCAGTGACACTGCGCTGCTCAGAGGAAGTGAAGACACGCTGTGCCATTCTTCACGCCTTTGCTCACCCTGGCTGTGCTGTCACTTCCTGCACTGATCTAGCTAACCCCTATCGTCTTTGACTATTGGCTCCAGCTTCGTGTCTTCTCAGCTTTCCCAACTCTTTGAAGAACTGCCCCTCATCCAGGTGCACGCAACTCTCTGGAAGTTTCTCAATCATTTCCCTCAGCACATAAGATAGCAATGCTCTTTAGTGTGCTTGTCTCTCCCAATGAATTATGAACACCCTGAAATAGTGTTACAGGCAGCTGGTTAGTTAGAAACATTATAGGCAGTCAGACAGAACTAGGTCCTCAAAGGAGCTAGTGCAGAAGACCAGACACCGTGTAACTGTGGGGGTGACAGACACCTCTTGCTGTGGGCCAGGTCTCAAGACAAAGCACAAACAAATGCACCCATATCCTAAAGACTGATATTTTAAATAGTTTTTTACCACTAAGTCAGGAGTTACTATACTAATCCCCTGCAGGAAGAATCACTGCTCTATAAGAACACCTGCTTACTATGTGACTCGTTTCCCCATTTGTCCCTGATCTAATTAATTTTACCTGAGCAATTAAATCTTACTGGTTAACCATAGTTCTGTCCCACCTTATGCCCATCTTGTGAGTTCCCAGGTTTTCCTCACTTGGACCTGGCTCACCTTGTGGTTTTGCTCTATAAAAAGTTCCCAGAAAAGACAGAGTCTTTGGCAACCTGCTCAGGACCCCTTCTGTCCCTCAGGCAGCTTTTTTTTCTCTCAATAAATACATTCTGCTCTTAACCTCCATTGTTCCTAAAATTCATTCTTCGATTTTTAGAGAACATGAACTCATATTGGACATATGATACACTGGGAGTTTCACTCCCCTATATCTACAGGGCATGTCTGACTCACATAGGTTTCCCTGGAATGCAGCATATTATTGAACGTAATTCCCAGGTACACCTCTAACTGTTGGCCGAGTGAAGGAAAGATTTGGTGGGGCCATGGAGAGGAAGAAGGCAGTCCACAAAAGATGAGTCAGGAATGAAAGTCCTAGAAACTGGCTTGATGAAGTTTCTAGGCTGAAAACACCATGATGAAGTTTGATGACTATTTTGTGACTTTTATTAAAAAATTCTTCCGCTCAACATGGAGAAATAGAGAGTGAGTGTAACTAGAATTAGTGATCAGTCAAGTAGGGAGATGGGTTCTAGGGTTCAGAAGACCAGCTGCAGAGACAGCTGAAGCTAGAAAGAGTTGACAGAAAGAGAAATGGGAGAGTCCAAGGAGAATGATGACAACAAAGAGAAAGCTGGATAGGTCTGAGATGATGGAGGGGAGGGTAGAGTGGTGTATGTGTGTGTGTGTGCGTGTTTGTGTGTGTGTGTGTAGGTGGGGGGGGGATTGGTTTAAAACTGGGAGAAAGTCCAGTTCAGAATCCAAAAACAGTGATATCAGTGAATAAAAGGTCAAGCTGCTGAAAAAAAAAAAAAAGAGCATCTTTGGATTCATAGTCCATCAAAATAAATAACAATAATTTGTTGAATAATCAATATGTTATTGTGCTTAAAAACCTGTTTGTCACTTGGTGAAACCTTCTGGTATTTTGCATCACACCCTATAATCACAGAATCATATAAATTGCTGAAATTATGACAGGATATCTTTGGGAAGCAATTCTTCTATCTATTTACGGAAGCAGAGAATTCCAGTGAAGTACTCAGTTATATAATCTGAATTTTATCCAGCCTTCATTTTGAAACAATTTTTCTGAAAGCATGACAAATAAAAATCATTCTACTCCCTCCTTCCTGCTAAACAGTTTACTCATCTACTGTTGTAGCATCTGGAGAACACATACCACAGATGAAACAGGTTGTCTTGAGAATTTCTTCCTTTTTCTGTTTTTCACTTCTAAGATCAGCAAAAGTATCGATGATAACACCAAAAATCAAGTTAAGAACAATAATTATAACAATGAAAAAGAAAAGAAGGTCATAAACCACTCGGGCAGCAAACAAGGGCTCCTGAAATAAAAAATTTTTAAAAAATACATGTAATCCATACACGCTTTTAAAATGCATTAATTTAGCACATTCTCTAGCATAAAGAATATGTTCAATAAATGTTAGTTAAGTAAACATAAATAATATCCCCAATTAGGAAAATAAAATTCACTTTCAAGTTTTAGTTTAAGTACTGTTCCCAGAACCATTCAATCTCTAAAGCTGACCTTTTTTCCACATTGGGAGACTTACCTTTGTTTATAAACTCTCATTTTATGTCATTTTCCAAATACATTTAGCATAGTGAGGCTTTGTCCTACAGAAAAGGCAGCTAGACACTAATTCCAAAGGTCAGCAATTAGAGTGCTGAGGAGGATCTAATGATTTGTCAGTTTCTGATGTAGGATTTGTCCTTGGCATTGCAAAGTCAAGTACTGTTTATATAACTCATGCTAATATTTCTACTGATGAACACAATTAAAATACACATTAGCAATCATGAAATCCACTTGTTTAATAGCAGGGATCTGAGCTTATGAAGTTAAATAATTTGACAAGATTATACAATAGACTAGTTGAATTCAATAGCTCCCGCCTAGCAACTGTTATTTTACAATTATTGAGACTTTTCTACTTTGCCATTTCCACATATGAATCCTGTTGGAATTTGTTCAAAGTTTATATTCATCATAGATGAGTCCTATGCAGAAGCAAACAGTAAATCTTCCTGCCTGAGAAATCGGATAAACAAGAGGCAGTTGAAGCTGCTGTTGTTTATGTAACAATCACTCCTGTACAAAGTCTGTTGCTATGATTTTGTTGCTGTAATACAACACACGATTCAGACTTGGAAACATTTAATAACTCTACTAGTACACGTAGATGTTCAGGACATGAGCTATTTTTATGTAATCCTAGTGTACAATTAATTGATCTTAACAATTACTGCTGTACTTTAATGAATATATTACTTGTGGAGGACCACCTGGCCAACTCTCCTTGAAGAAAGAGCAATCATCTCCATTTTGGCTAAAACCTGGCCCTATCGCCATGTACTGATGTGTACAGAACTGGCTAAGCCATTTCCTTCTCCCTTCAAATGGCTCCAAGCAATGTAAACAGGGGTAGCTGAGGTGCTGATGTAATCTTTGATGCTAGGTGACACACAGTTGCTGTTTCCCTGCCGCGGGACTCCCATCAAAACCTGGTTGAGCAGGGCAGGATATAGAGCCACCACTCCGGGGATGTCAACTGCCTTGAGATAAGAGGCTATGATTTTCCAGGGTGGAAAAGTTTGCACATCAGAACTGAAGCACCAGCCCCCTGAACATTAAATGCTACCTCAGTTGTGTTATGCAGATTGGTCTTTCTGCATATCCTCTCTGCATACTACAGAGATGCTTTCAGGCCTCCTACCTAGCCCAGCTCACAGTACTCACTTATCTCCCACCATTCTCACAGTCACTCATTCTCAAGTCACCCCCTTCTTCATGAATTAATAAAATCCAGGTTAGGCCCTGGGTTGAGGCCTTTGTTCCAATGAAACTTCATCCTGGCTGGACTTAGGACTCCCTTGCCTCCCTGTAACTATAAATATGCCTTAGTGTCTTTATTCTCGCCATGGGTTGTGCTGCAAGTGGTAGATTGGAATTAACTTGTTAGAACTCCAATAACTTTTCCATGGGATCGCACATATAAATTACCTAGATCATGAAGAGGACGGGAAAGGGACCTCTGTAATTACCCTGAAAACCAAAGCCATTGTATAAATACCACTAAGAAAGGTTACCAAAAAATAATCCTGTGCTTTTTCGGGGGGCTTACATCTTTCGATGGCCTTCGCAGCACATCTCCCACGCCACCGCCGTTCCTGAGGCCCTGGTTCAGCACAGTGACGATGCACATGAGGAGCGTGTCACACATCCTCTCGATCCCGTCTTCATACTCTTCGTCAGCTATAGAAACACATGGATTAAACAGCATGGCAGACCTGCCTTTAACCAATATCGCATGCTCTGCTCCCAAAGAGCTACTTCTAACTGTACCACGGAGCCTTAGGAAACCATGGGAGGTCTATGTCACATGTGGCAGGATGCGACTGACACACACTGATAATGTCACACATTTAATGTCCTGAAATATTATATATATATATATATATATATATATATATATATATTCTTCCATGGGTGGAAAATGAAAAAGTAAAAAGAACAACACATATGAAGGCTAATAGTCATGGTGCACTAGGGTGGGAGGAGATGGTGGTAAAACCTCTAAAAATTCACCCAGGAGGCAAGCCTTGCTGAGGATGGAGTGTGAACAGGAAACAAGACAAACCTGCTCTGCTCCAGGACTGGCCCTGGAGCGACTTAGACAACCTCAACAACCCCATCTATGAAATGAGGAGGGCTACTTAAGGATTCAACCTTCAGAGAGTTGTTCAAAGATTAGGTTTAAGATATGCAAATAATGAACAGGGCTAGGGATACACACAATAAGTGCTTAAAACTCGGCAGTCCTTATTCTTTAATTATTTTGGTTAGGTTGCTAGTTTTTTCTAATGGAACACACTGGAACTACTGGTGAGAGAAGAACAGTGCGTGTATGTGAAAAATTCTACACATGGAGAAATGGGAAAGGAGGAAAACGACATACATAATGAGAAGCAAGAAAAAGACATTACGACAAAAAAGTCCCTAGGCTGAACTAATTTTGTTTAAAGGTATAGTTATTAAACTTAAAACATAATTTCCTAACCACTTAAAATAGTGAAAAACTTATACTAAAAATGAATATACGAACCAGGGTTTTAGCCAGGTGTGGTGGTGCACACCTTTAATCTCAGCACTTGGGAGGCTGAGGCAGGAGGATGTGAGTTTGAGACCCGCCTGTGCTACAAAGTGAGTTCAAGGCCAGCCTGAACTGCATAGTGAGACCCTGTCTTAAAAAACAGGGCCAGGGATTTAGCTCAATGACATAAGCACCTGCCTGACAGGTGGGAGGTTGTGAGTTCGATCCCCAGTACAAACAAAACAAAACAAAACAAAACAAAACACCACTATTTTCCAATCCTAGTAAATGAATAGAAAGGATTCAGCGTTTGTTTGCTTTATTCTGTTTGGCCACCAGTTAAAGGACAATAGAAGTACTGAATTTAGGGATGCTTATTGCTACATTCTGCATGTTAACGTGTAAACGTATAAACGATCACCAGAATTAAAAAAGGAAGAGTCCCTCTAACTTTGTCTTTGAGACCCATGACCAACAGCATGCTTAGCACATTGCTATGCAAAAGCTGATTTTTCCTTTTTGAATTGACTTTAACAGCATGTTATGGTTGATACATTATGTCAACTTGAGAAGTTCAGAAGTTTAACTGAGAGACTCAGCAGAGAGCCAGAGTTCTTGCTTTGTAAATATCCTCATCCTGTGCAAAGGAGGGCAAGGAGATTCTGTGAGTGCTGCATCTGCCGTGGAGGGTGCGGGTGGCCTGTATACAACATAAGGGAGGAGAAGAGGCTTGTTTTCTCCATTTTTGCTCTGGCTGCTTTTGCTTGCTGCTGCCTTGAAGTGTTGCCCAGTGCCATGCCGCCCTGCCTTGCAGCCAGGTGATCATGGACTGAAACCTCCAAAAACTGTAAGCTAAATAAACCTTTCCTTCCCTAATTTTGGGTGTCAGGTATTTTGTTTCAACAAGGAGAGAAAGTAACCAAGACACAGCATACGGATGAGGGATCCTGATCTTTTTATTTTACTTACAGTTGTCCCTTTTTAAGCATGCTGCCAGGCCACACCTGACCAGGAAGACTCCAACAAGCATAAAATGCTGCCTCAAGGACAGCGGCAGAATCTGCATGTGGTCACTTACCTCCGAGCTGAGCCCGAGGCACGCTCTGATTTAGAAAGCAGGAGGAAGGTACAATGGACAAGAGGAAAGGCTGGTGGCTGTGGCAGTCAGAGCAGCAGGACAGACAGGGCAGGCAGACAAAGGAGTGGACAAAGCTGTCTGTGATGTGCTAGTTAGGTCCCGACACATGGGGGTAGATTCTAACATGACGGCTAAGGAGAATGAGAAGAAAAAGGGTTAGAAATCTGTGAGAGAATGAAACCAATGTTAACAGAGAAAAATGTGACGAGGTCATATGGAATATATCCATGTGCTACTCTGTCAGACTTTCAATCAATGCAATACCAAATTTAGTGGCAGGATCTACATTTCTTTATTCAGGAGACTGGCTGGTCAGGTCACAAGTGTTTCCTTGTGATCAGTTAAGTGCCAGTTTAATCAGTACACAGAATTGACAGGAAGCTGGCTGTGGAGGTGCACACCTGTAATTCCAGCACTCTGGAGTGCTGAGGCAGTAGGATTGCAAGTTGGTGCTCAAGCCCAGCAATTTAGCAAGGCCCTGTCTTAAAATAAAAAATGAAAAAAGGGGTTGGAGATGTAGTTGAGTAAGAAGGCCATGGGGTTCATCACCAGTACAAAACAAAACAAAAAACAACAACAATAACAACAGCAACAAAAAATCAGCAACATGCTCCTCTGTTTCTTCAAGAATTTGTAAATGAGGATGTTCATTTTTTATGAAGTGAGCTGATAAAGTTCACACACAACTCTGGTGGTTAGCCACTGAGAAATAAAATAGGTTGGCTATAAACATATGACCGACTTGGCTTTCTGTGTGGCATATAAACTGGGGAGAAAAACTCATGCCAGGCTGATGCTAGCATCAATCCAGTAATACTGCTCAATTATAGTCAGTGCACAGGTATGCTGGGTATATGCAAGGGCCTCTATGAGCTTGGTTAATAAGATTCTGCCTTGGTGAGATGGATCCACTGCGCCCCCAGGCCTGCAAGCTGAAGGTCAGCCGATGAGTCGTGGTGATAAATTCCACTTTTTGGCTACCTGAATACTCAGCAGGCCTTCTCCCTATCACCCTTGGCTTGTTTATTTCACTATAGCAACAGCTACTCAGCCAGTGCTAGGAACACAAGTTAGAAAGATGAAAGTGTTCCAACTTGTAGGGAATTTGTGGTCCCCAGGAAAGGTGAGTCAGTACATGACCTAGAAAGTACAGCATTTCACAGCATGGAGCACAGGCATCTTGAAGGCCAGTGGCACCCAAGTTAAGCCTTAAAAGATGACATGTGTGGCCAGTAACATCAAGGGGGAAGACATTCCAGACAGATGAGATGAGCAAAAGCAACAGATGTGGAAGCACATGGGTGTCTGGGGAACCCCAGTGGATAGGAAAAACTGGGCGTATGTTGTATGGAGAGGAGTGTGGGAGTCCTGAAAATTCTGTCAACTGGACCATGGAGAATTTCATCTATCAAGAGACTTTAGACTTCATTCTGAAAGCTATGGAAAGCCACTGGGGAACGTTCAATAAGGGCGAAGTGGTTTACCATCTAGTCAGTGAAAACGGAAGTAAAACACAAGACAATGCAGCATACAATAAAGAACACACAAGTGGTGATAAGACATCACAATAATGAGAAAACTTTCCATAAAAAAGAATAATTTGAGAGAAGTCCTGATAGCTAATGAAGACCCTGAGTGAACTTTCAGTGAAGTAAGACTTGAGTAGAGAGGCATTTCACGTAGCATAAGAAAAAAGACCCAAGGTAGATGCATATATGCTTATACGATGAACAGCAAAGACACCAATAAGTACACAGGAAGGGAGTGGAAGATGGAGGTGGAATAATAAATGAGCAGCTCTCTGTGAAGCTGCAGTGAGTTTGGATTTGACTGGGCAGGCAACGAAGCATCATAGGAATCTTGAGTTGGGGGCAGGCCAGCAAATATTCAGATCAGTGAATCCTGATAGGTAGTCTAATGGTGACAAACTGGATGAATTAAGGAGAGAATGTCTGGAGGCAGGAAGACCACTTAGGAGGCAGCTGTAATAATTCAGGCATGATGCGCTCTGTGGAGGCTTCAGCAGGATAATGGCAGAGAGTGGGAAAGGATGAATGAGAGGTTTGGGCACAAGGGAGCAGGAAACATTAAAAATCATGCAGGGGTGACATGGGAAAGGGATGGTCCCATTAGAACCACAGAAACAGACAATGTAGAAGGAGGAACTGCACAGTGGGTGTGATGATGAAGACTGGCAAAGGATCTGAGATGGTTTTTATGTCTGTAGGTCAAAAAGACGAGAAAACATTTTCAAAAGCTCAGAGGAGACAAGAGAGCTAGAAGAATACCATGATTCAAATTATGGGAGAAAGTGAATTTTAAAGAAAGCCACCGGAAGGGATAGCAAAAAAGTCAAATTACAGGAGAGTCAAAGGCGATGAGAAGTAAGCAAAGTTCACCATATTTCACAGTTAGGTTATTAGGAACACTTAGGAAGAGAGCAAACAGTGAAGAAAGTGGTTCATCCAGAAGTTGATGGAGAGAGTGAGACCCAGCATGTTTCACAGGAAAATCTGGTACTAAAGGTAAGGAAATGGATACTAGTTGGGGTGACCACAAAATGCAGAAGAAGGTTCACTTAGAACCTACAAGTGTTTGCAGAAATGAGAGAGAACAAAGGAAAGATTTTAGGTGCAAGAGCAATGTTCCAGCTAGTGGTGGCCAGTTGAGGACATAATCAGAGGTAGCGACAAAGGAAGTGAGAGTATGGCTGTTCACAAACAAAATGAAAGGATTAGTGAAAATAGACATTCAGTGTAGAGACAATGAGAAGACCTGAAAAGGTCCAGGTAAAGAACCCAGCGCAGTTCCGTGTACATACTGCAGTTAGGACTCCACAAATTCTAGCTATCTTAATTACTATTATTATTAATAAATGGCTGTTAAGTCTTATGAAAAGTTATAGTTTTAACACAAACAATGAATTAGATATTTGAATAATTCATTTTCAGCTGACTATTAGCAAAATAAAATATTTTTTCACAGTACAAAAATGTTTCATATGAGGAAAGGAGTAAAGATACAACATTGGTTCAGAAATAGTTTCCTCTCATCTTAAGCATTAGTCTACAATTAAAAAGAATACTGGGCATTTTTGAATAAAAGTATTTTACTGATGCCACTTTTTCTGATTTAATAATTATTCACTGTTTATGGTTTCTGAGAAAGCAAAACACTGTCATTGAGATTCATTTGAAAGTCTGAGTAGAACTGAAAACTCCTTGTTTGTTAGTATTAAGCTTTAATTATAATCCATCCATTATGGAAATTGCTGATTTAAACAATTTTAACCAGGAAAAAAAAATTGAAAACACTGGGCACCCCATGGGAAGCGAAAATGTGGAGTGTATTAGGCTGACTGGTTTCTGGTATTCATCAATCTTTTCTATTAAAGTACCAAAACATTAAATTTGAATTACTCATAAATGTTAAACATCTGGGAACTTCCTCCTTTCTTCCGTACAGTCAAATGGCTTTTACTTACAAAATAAGTTTGATTATATTTTGTAAATTGTCTCCACCAAAAAGCCTTGCTTTTCTAGAAAAATCAGTTTGGAGGGCTTTTTTTTTTTTTTTTTTTTTTTTTTTTTTTTTTTTTTTTTTTTTTTTTTTTTTTTTTTTTTTTTTTTTGTGAATATTCTTGTCTGGGAATGAGGAAGGTCTTCAGTAAATGAAATAATAGGTTTTTTTGCTTCTTCCCCAATCGCAGTTGGTTGCCAGTAACCATGGGCATTTTCTGCTGCTGGCACAATGACCTTACCTGCATCCACAGAGCTTCCCCAGGAGCTGGCGGCTCTGTACCCTGGTCACTGTGAGGCTTATCATTATGCCACTGTGTATGTCTGGGCCTTTTGTAATGTGGACCTGCTGTCCGCAAGGTAACAAACTAAGGCCTTCACAAATGCACACTGGGGTTTGCAAATTAAAATTTAATCCTGGTCTTCGACATAGAAAAGTTATTTTTAAATCTAAGCGACACACGCTGTACAACAAACACCAGGTTTTAGCTTTCACTCGACTTTCACAGCTAAATACATGCAGCCAAAATTTAAAGGAAGCAAGGGCCAGAAGACCAAATCCAAAGACTTTTCAATCAAGTGAATTTTAACACTTGCCATGTCAAGTACACAAAGGGCAAAGAAGAAATAATAAATCAACACAGGCATTTCTGTATTTTAAATGTCAATTTAGGAATAAAAACTGTTTGTGAAAAGCTACTGCCACCATCTCTGGCTCCCAAAAGAGGCTCTGCGACACCTCCATTGACACGCACTTCACCAGCGCTGAAGCCCCTCCACCACCCAGCAGGAATCCTTGCTTTCCTCCTGCTTCAGCAGCTTTCCTTGCAAAACCTTCTCTGCCTTTCTCCCCTCCCCAATTCCTAGCTCTGTGGGAACCCAAAATGACAGAGACTTTGCCCGCTGGGGCCCTGGTCCTGAGAGTAAGAACTGTCCACATTGGTCCAAAGAAAAAGTGAGAGTTCAGATTTTTGCATGTTACATGCATAATAGCATTGTGGAAGTTTTCATGGGAAACCTTTTTATAAGAGTTTGCATTTTGAGTTACAAACCAATAATCCAAACAGAACAGTTTCTCAGCCTTAATGATATTACTTTAGGCTGGCATGCTTAGCATCCCTGGCCTCTACCCACTAGATGCCACTAGTACCCATCTAGTAACAACCACACGTGCAGTGTCCCCCTCCACACAATGTCCAGTGTTCCTGGGCAAAAGGGGTAGGGAGCAAAACCAAGCCCAGTGGATAAATATTTATATTTGGGAAATTGCCTTCAGTAGACAACATGCTTAAAGAAAATTAACCGAAACATACTAGGCAAAAGACAATGTGATAGGCAGAGTTTATAATCTTTACATTGTGGTTAGGAAGAAGTAACTTAGAGTAATTATTCTCTTAACCAAGGGGCAATAAGACTGCAGATTACAGCTCAGCCTTTGGAATCAGAGCTCTGTCGATTCACGAGCTATGTCGTCCTGGTGTATTATGTAAGGAAGGTCTTGGCACTGTCAGTGTTTTTACCTAAAATATGAGGACCATTAGTAGCATCTCTGTTTCACAGAGTGTTGCCATGATTAAATGGTATCATGCACACAGTGTACTTCACACAGCCCCCAAACAGAAGCCTTCTCCAGCTCCTTTGTCCAGCTGCGGGCCCTTGCTCCTTTGCCCTGTGCCCAGCACGCTCTCCCTCTCCGTGGTCTGACTGGATCCTTCTCATCCTCCAAGTTTCAGCGTGAATAACCCCCCTTAGAAAGCTCTCTCTGTCTAACCGACCCACAGTCAGGCCGTCTCATGATTACCAATCATAGCACGGTTTGAAGTACCTGCCTGATTTTACAACTTGCTGTACTTCTCTCAATGTTTTCTAAGTTACATATGCGCCTGGGTCATGTTTGCTTTTTCAACTCACAGTGTCTTTGACACCTACCATGAGGTTGGCCCAGGGTGAGGGCTCCAGAAACACTGCTCTATGAAAGAATGGATGAAAAAAGAAGGAAAGAAGGAAGGGAGGGAGGGAGGAAAAGAGAGAGGAAGGGAGGAAGGAAGGAAGGAAGGAAGGAAGGAAGGAAGGAAGTTTTATTATCTTGAATGTTATCATCATCATCAAGAAGTTGTTCTCCTATTTCACAGAGTTACTTCGTTTTTTAAAATGTTAAGACTTAAATGTCACAATTAGTAATAATACATAAAACAATTTCAATAGAATGTCTGGTTGAACCGTAACACTGCCTGGTGAATTGCACAAAACCTAGTATTTATCAAATTTCACAAAGCTGGGCAGCCAACCACCCTGGGGCATGCCACACACTTCGAGGACCTCCTGGGGGAGGATCGCGAAAGTGACCTCACCATGGCTGAGGAGATCACGGGTATCAGGCTGTGGGTGAGCATCACTGACGCATGTGCTCCTCTGAGCCCACCCGGTTGGCCTCTTTATAAACTCTGCAAGGACGAGCACTAACTCTGTTGTTGGTTTACTGGCAAAGCAACTTTGCTCTTAAATATCATGAAGTACAGCTATCTCATGGCATCCACGGGATGGGCACCAGTTCCAGGAGCCACATAAATACCAAATTCCACGGATGCTCAAATCTCTTAAATAATGTGTCATGATATTTGCATATAACTTATATATGCGCATATATTTTAAAGCATCTCTAGTTTACTTATAATACCTAATACAATGCAAGTACTATATAAGTAACTGCTATACTGTATTGTTTAGGGAATAATGACAAGAGAAAAGTCTGTGTGTGTTCAACATAGACACAAGTTTTTTCATGAATATTTTCAATCCACAGTTGGTTAAACCTAAGGATGGAGAATCCACAATATATTTGCTTTAATGTTACATCTGTTTTAAAATAGAGGCAATTTACTTGAAAATAATATTGAGAGGTGGAAGATGAATGCAAGTATAAGGTGATTATACTTGGAATCATGTTGTTAAACTATTTGTGTCTAACAAAAAAGCTAAAATTTGAACACATTGATTTTGAGGCTCTGCTCAGGAGAAATAAGATTGAATTGAAAAGATGATAACTGGGACTGGGGATAATCACATGATCAAAGTGGCCAGAAAGATATTTAATTTTACCCAGTCTTAAACTATATCCAAGTTTTTAAAATAGCTCTTTGTAATTTTTTAAAAAATGAAATCACAGATAATGACAAAAGGGGAGGAGTAGCACGAGTAGAGATGAATCTGAGATTGACACAAATTCTGCTGACAAAGGACTTTGATGGTAAGTCAAGGCGCTAAAGTGGATCTTTAAAGGGATTTTGTGGGAAGAAAGAGATGAAAAGAATCCAATGTAGGTACAGACTAACCTCCAATTGGGGACGAGGTGGACACGATGTATCTGGGCTCTGGTAAGGGGACTGAGCTAAGTAATTTCATTATATACTTTGAGAAATGAGAAGACATGATCTTAATGACAGCTTATTTAAGACAGATTTGTATGTAGCTGAACAACTGCACAATAATGGCCATGTCTATCTAAGTGTATGTTTTAATTCCTCACTTACTGCCCCCCACAGCACTTCCAGCACTTTCAATGGAAATTTCTAGAGCAGATGCTAGAATTATTTATGATAAGGCCTGGATGACAAATATCTTAGGCTCTAAGAGCCACATACAGATGCCGCTGCATTGTTCTCTTTTAAAAATTTATAACTACTCTTGGGTCAAGAGCTATACAAAAAAAAGGTAGCAAGTCAGACTTCTCTAACTCATTTCTAGAGCTTATCAAACATGAGAATGACATGAGAGGAAATAAACATATCACTTGACAGAGCCAAGATCCATAAAGAAATCTTGAAGCTCACAGCACTTTAGAACAGAAAGGGTTCCCGAAACCTAGAGGTCATCTGGTCAAAAACTCCTAATCCATTCCCTGCACAGTGTGTGAAGTCTTAGCCCATGGTGGGGGGCAAGCATGTATAAAAATAAATAACATGGTTTCATTTAGGAAAGCACAAATTTCCTATTATATGACTAGAAGATGGGTATTTAAGGCCCAACAGTTAAGCCAGTGAAAAACAGCATTTTAGCTAAGAGTTAATCCAAGTGTGATGTGATCTCAAATTCTACTATCTGGAGTAAGACAGCACCTCTCGATCGCTTCAGTGAACTATTGAATCAAGAGTCACTGTGATATGTGAGGAAGGCTGAAGAAATTGGAGGTGTTTACACTGGCACATGCGTATAATAGGATTTAGAAACCGCACAGCACAATAGTGCCACAGGAGCCACAAAAAGCTGGTCCTTACTGAAGCTCCAACTGAGGGAAAGGGAGGGGAGAAGGAGGCTTCCTGGCAGCTCACTGGCACAGCATTTGTAGCAGCGGGGTCAGAGGATAGAAAGAATTCATGTGTTTAATTCTCCTTTTAGGTCATAAAGCATGAAATGGTTGCTACAAGGGACCACCCATTTTCATCCAAGCAATAGTTCAAAATTTCAAGGAAAAAGGCAACTTAGGAAACAAGACAGTGTCATTATGACCAGAAAAACAATATTCTCCATCCTTACCTCATGCTTGACTCTTAGCTTATCTTGCCTGAATCCAATTTCCCTCTCCATAGATGTAGCACATTTACTCCTATTAAATATGCTAAATTTGCTCCTATTAAACATGACAACTCTGGAAATATTTTAAGACACACTCCCTCCGCATACCTTTGCTATGTCAAGAGACACTGCACTAATTTCTCCTACAGTTCAGGAAACATGTACCACAGTTTCTAGACGTCTGCCACATCCTCAGAGAACAATTTAATACAAAACTATTTTTATATGTATGGTTCCATTCTCCTGTGAAGGCAGGGAAACTTCCATTCATTCACTCATTTTCTCTTTTTTCAAGAGATCTGAACAAAATCCATGATTTTTGCATAACATATGCAAGACATCTAGCTGGAGAGTGGCAGGTCCAGGATTATAGCCAAGTGTTTGGTGTTAAAGACTCTGAAGTCAAAAGGAGACTCATCTAGTATGGTTTGCCATATGGTAATAGAATTTTTAGTAGGGCATGCTACAGGATAAGTTTGCTAAATTCTCAAAAAAACCAAATAACAGAAGGAACAGGGTGGGCATTTAAAATGACAGATAAAGCCGTGTGTGGTGGTGCACATCTTTAATCCCAGCACTCAGGAGGCTGAGGCAGGAGGATTGTTGTGAGTTCCAGACCAGCCTGGGCTACAAAGTGAGTTCAAGGCCAGCCTGAACTGCATAGTGAGACCCTGCCTCAAAAAATAGGGCCGGGGGTTTAGCTCAGTGGCATGAGGTTGTGAGTTTGATCCCTGGAAACAAAACAAAACAATCAAAACAAAATGACAGATAAGAAATCCTTTCTCTTGTATGAATGTTCTTGGTTCTTCTATCATCTATGCTTCTATTTGTATTCTATCATGGGACTCTCTAAGTGGCAGCAACACTACATAAAACCAGAGGTATCAAGTGCATCCGAACTGGAGTTCCTTCTACAAACCTTTATTTGAAGCTGGTATAGGGGACGAGCAGTTCTCCTTGTCACACGTTTCCATCACAGACATTAAGGTCACGCTGTGAACTTCATAATTACCTAAGAAGACACAAAGTGGAACAGGGAGGAGAGACAGATATGCTAGTGGCAAGAAATGAACACACAACTATCAAGTCCTCTAAGTTGAAGACATTTGCCCTCCAATGCAGCTGTGTCCCTAAAGCCTTTCAGTATGTTAATTTGTAACTCAGAACACAGTTTTGCCTATTGAAGCAATTTTATAAATAGAGACTAGATTCATGGGCCAACCCGCTAAAAGCCTTTTAAGCGTTTTCTAAGTGACTGAGCTACTGTATTCATAATACTGTAGACCTTAACCGCCATGTGTGACACTGTTTCCGTAGCCGATGCATTCAGAGTTCTGCCCTAGGATGCCAGGAACACTGTTCCCCTCTCCCCTCCTCCACGCAGTTGGTAGCACTTGAGCTCTCAGACTCCTGACAGAGGTCTCTGTGGTGGAAACTGTAGGCAGTGGCAGCTCTAAAAGTAAAGGACTGGCTCCAGGAAAAAAAGCATGCATTAGGCATAAGGCTGCCAGCCATACAAGGAGAGCTGGGTCCCTTTTGGGAAGGGAAGTGACGGATGCCACCTCCATTTCTCTTTGCCCCTGAGTGTGGGCATATCCCAATCAGCACTGGGGTGGCATAGGGGTGTATGCCAGGTAGTCAGAAGCGGAGAGAGGTGGAGTTGTGTAATGCACTCTCATGGCCCATTCTCTTAATAAATATTTATCGAGGCACCATGCTAGGATCTAAGGACTCAGAATTGAGGTTTGGGAGAACTTACAGTCAGTGAGGGGCCCAGAGAGCTACCAACATAATTACAGTTGAATGAAGAAAGTGAAATAAAGGCTTTAAAAAATGTACAGCAGGGGAGGGAGAAGTGAATTCTAGATGGGAAAGAAAGTGGCTGTTTTGAGAAGGGGCCGCCTAGAGGAATCCTAGAATTTCTACACTTGACCACCAAGAGGCAGGTGCCCCAGGGGCCAATTCTAGGTGCAGTCTGGCGGGGAAGGGACAGAGCGGGCTGAATGCCCTGAGCTGTCGGGCCAGTCGCTTTGCACCAAGTACTCCACAGCCACTGCAGCTGCAAGGAGAGGTCGAATCCAAGCAGTGGTCAGGATGACCCATCTGGGAGAGCAGAGCGGAGCCTGCAGGCTGTGAAGCCGCATGGGCAGCTCCTGTGGTGTCCTGAGGGCATAGAAAGGATGATGCGAAACAAGAGAGTGGAACTCAGACGGGGACCAGGGACAGAAACCAGAGGCACTGTTCCTCCATTTTTTAGTGAAAACTTCCCTCCAAGTCCTTGACCTTTTTTAGCCACAGATTCCCCTGGACACTGCTCACGTGTGGGCTTCTTGTTCACGAACTGCAGATTCCTCTGGTCCCAGAGGTGGGATCTATATTCTCTCCTAAATCTCCAGTGTCATTTGCAAATTACTCATCCTCCACTATCACGGGTACTTGTGACACTTTTGCTATCTGGGTCTAATTCCTCAACTGCCTCTTTTGGCTCCCATCTACTGGCTGTCTGACCTTTATTTTGTGCTCGCTGAAGAACTGCACACTTCTGCATTCCCAATTTCGCTTGCTACCTGAGTTTGTTATCCTCAGTAGTTTTCTTCAATAGTGTTCTCCATCCACGGGACAAAAACAATCCATGGAGAAAGAAGAACTTCACTTTGCAAGCAGCTCCTATGTGCTTGATGTGTGTAGTCGTTACAAAAGCTTTATGGAGTAGCTTTCAGTATGAATGTGCACACTTAACTTTTACTACAGGGTTTGAAATGTTAGCTTTAGTGTTTCCTCTTTGTAAAAAAAAAAAAAGGTTTTTTTGTACTTCTAAGGAAAATATTTACACTCATAGTATGATACCAACTTCCTTTTCAAATAGTTCAAAACACTAACCACTAAATTCGTAAGAAAATAATTACTCTGCACATTTTGAATTCACAACTTAGACACTTCAGCTTTTGACTCTATTAAGTCACTCAGTGTGATCATGCTTCTAATCTAGCAAGCAATTAAAACGCAACAATTGTTGGGAGCAGGTCTTTATGAATCACAAAAATTTTCTTAAAAGTAGAGCATGGGGGAAACTTATCTATGATATGAGATTTTCCTCCAAATACAGAAAACTAGGAAAATTCTGGAAAAGTAATTCTTAAGGAAGAACAGGGAAAGAAGTAACACAATGTTCCTCATACCAGTGCACAAAGAATAACACCTAGAAACAAAATACAGGAGAGTCTCTAGTTTAATAACTTTTAATCCATGTATTTGACATTTCTCTCCTGTGCTTGGATGATTTGGCGTGACTAATACATTTCAGTGCAACATAACTATTCTGAACTATTTCAAGAAAGGTAATACCATACACTGTCAATTTAATGATTAAGAAATGTTTATTAAAAATAAGAAAGAATATCATTTGTAAAGGCCCACTAATTAAATCTCAGTTTTAAGTTCAATGGTTTATGGAGTGAGAGATGTTTTGTGGTTTCCATTCTCTACAACCCACACTCAGCAGAATCACTCAAAGAAACTTCTCAGCCAAGTGCAGAACTGTAACTTCTATCTAGAAAAGCAGGAAAGGGGGAAAAAAAGAGCAACAAAGAAGTTTAATCAAAACAACAAAAGATAGCAAAGAGGTAGGGGGGAAGAGCCATTAGAAAACAGTGAAAAATCTAAAGTATCATGGAAAAAGTTGGCCCTGAATCATAAGGAGTATAAATGGATGGGTCTAAAGAGTGAAAAATCACATCAAAGGTCATAAAGGGATGCTGACAGTCACAATTGGATAGACAGGGTCCCTTAATCACAGTATTAAATGTGTGTGTCTTCTGTACTACATTTCTTACTGTCTGATGGTTTCCAAATCAAAGCACTTATCATGTTCAATTGCTTAAGTATAACATAATGTACTGTGATCAAATACATATGGAATGATGGTTGTGAATTAAGTTAGTTATCATTCCCTGGGGAGATGGGGAAAAGAGGAAGAAAAGAATTTCAAAGCTACTATTTTGTTCTGAAGCTGTCGGCTGTCTCCTGGAATACGGTCAGTGGTACTGAAATTTTCTTACTGAGACTGTGCTTGGCTGATGTTTCTCTTATTGTATTTTCCTGCACACACGGACAGCTAATATACAGCTGGCGAGTACTTCACAGTCTTGAGCCTTAGTAGTAAACAAGAACATGTTGTCAAAGGAATGGCAGAAAAAATTTCCTCCAGTAGTGTTTATCTGTAATCCTGCAAACAAGTTATGCACAACTTTTATATGCCAGAGAGCCCATTCAGTGGTAACAGCAATACCTGTTGCGGGAGTTCTGTTTTTCAGCCTATCCACTTCCATAGTGAAGTCGTCCTTCAAAAACAGGAAGCCAATGATGGAAAACAGGTAAACAAGGATGAGAGCCAGGACTGCAGTCAGAATAATAGAGCGGCCATTGCGGGTGACACTTTTGATGACGTTGAGCAGAGTCTCTTCTCTGTATACCAAATCAAAAAGCTACAAAAAATTTAACAAAGGAAGAAATGTAATGGAGCAAAAGGTTAGCAAATATAAAGATAATACAAAGACAAATGCAAGTCATTTTAGTTTATGTATGTAAAAGTTATCCAAAATTGAACTAAAATATCTATTTCTCTCTAGTTGGAATGTATTAATAATACATTAATTCATCAATAAAGTTTCAGTGATGACAAATCTAATACAGCATATAATGTTAATCTGTCATTTATAAACAATATGATGCCAATTTACTAAGACATTATAGAAATAGTATGCTTTCACTTTAACTTAGAAAAATTATAATACCAGGTCCTCCTAATTGATGAGCAATTGACAAATTCATTAAATCTGTTGCATGGCTTAGGAATTAGAGATAAAATTAGAAGAACAAATTTATAAGCTTGGTGTAACAGAAATGGATATGAAATTTTAAGATGTTTGAGAAATTCAAACATCTTTCCTTACTAAAGTGATGTACTAATAAGGCCAAAATCTATTATTTTAGTAAATGCTTTTGGAAGCAAAAGTATAAATAAAAATAAAATAGCACAATTTTTTGAATTCACTTTCTCTAATGGTTATCATTCATTTTATCCTTAGTATTAGAAAAATCTATGCACTAGTCAAGAACATGAGTATCTGTTCACTATCTGTAGTAAACACAAAGAACGACTTTATTTACTGCAACATTATGCAGCTGAGATTATGTATTATCAAGTACTTGTTTTATTATAAAAATAGGGCTGAAGGCAGTAAAATAATGTACACTTTTTAAAAAGGTGTAAATATCTGCTTAAAAATCAATAGCATCTTTAAAATTAGAATCACTGGGGTTTGTATTCCACTATCTGTGAGCAAGAATTAGACTTTCTCAGTTGACTGAAATTATTATTTATGTGTCATACATTCTTTCAGAAACATCAAGGCCTCATTCTCTCCTTTTCTAAGTACTGAGAGTTACACAGTTACTTTCTCATTTAATTATAGTATTACAAATAATTGCTGTATAGATACTGACTGGTTAGCTCACCTCAGGAAATTGATGTTTATGATGGTTTAATTAAAAAAGTTTAACTATTTAGCTAACTGTTTATCTCCTGGAAGGTGCAGCTATCTTTAGAAATAAAGTCAATGTTCTTCAGCAAAGACAAATTAACTAATACAAATTCAACTTCCAGACTGTCAATGCTCTGACTGTTTCAATCTATTTAAGGACTACATTGACAAAAAGGAGATTTTCCTTTATGTTAACTCAGTAGTGGCTTGAAGAAGGGTCTTATAATACACTCTGGGTCAGCTCTGGAGAAAGTTACAGCTTTCAGAAGTCCCTGGAAGGCTTGCTAATAATGCATATTCCTGGACTCCATTCTATGCCCATAGAACCAGAATCTTGCAATGGAAAATGTATTGACTTTGGACATGTTGATAGTTCTTTCTGTTTATTTCTAAAAGGTAAATCTAGAATGTACTTTTTATTGCTTTGGATAAAGGACTGATACTGTAAGTATAATCCCATATCTGGAGCTCAGATTCCAATATTTTTAAATAGTAACAATATTGTTAAATATGTGTAACTACTAGTTTTGGTATTAAGTATATAGCAATTTCCTTCTAGCATTCTAAACATCAAAATGAACTAAAAACATTAAAAACTAACATCAGGAGGGTAAGATTTGAAAGAGAAAAGATCAGAGGATACTTAGAAAAAAAGGGTTAACAGAAAATAAAAGTAACATTAATACTAATAACTCATATAATAAAATATACTTTCATTTTGTCAAGTACCTTTCCATACATGTCTCATGTTTTTCATATCATCTGCTTAATGAATCTTAGGGGTCTCGCTAACCTTACCCATTTTATAAACAAGAATATTGAAAACAAAAACATCATAAGCCCATCAAGTTATATACATTAAATAGGTACTTTTTTTGGATAGCAATAATACCTCAATTAAATGGCCTAAGACATATGAAATATTATGTGTAAAAGTGCTGGGTATAACAGGGTTTTTACATATGACAGGCAGGTTAAAAAATGGAATTTTCTGGTAAATCAGGGAAAAGAGGGAATTCACTTTGATTGAATTCATTATAGTGTTGAATGATCTAACTTAACTGCCAAGAATGTTTGTGTCAAAATTTAATAGGCAAATCCACTCTACTCCCCCAAGAGTTGGAAGATCAAGGGAAACTGGCCCCATGTCAGTCCCCTACACGGCTGTGCTAGATAATTAGGTGTCCTCTGTGACCTGAGCAAACTGGGTCAACAGACCATTTTAGATCTTCAACTTGTTTTCAGGAATCATTTTATTAAACAGTGCCCTCCACTGATGTCCACTGTGGGACAGGAAATTAAAACTTCTACTAGATCATGAAGCTAATAAACCTGATAATGTTTTAAGCTTCAAAAACACGACCATATTTTTATATTGACCCCTTTTCTGGCTCATGGTAATAAAAAGTATGTATGTAGAAAGGAAAACTGAAAACCAGAAAAAAGAATCATAGAAAAATATATATACAGTATATACTTAACATAACATATTAAGGCTGCAACTATAAGGCTGTACTTAACTCATTTTCTTGGGTTGGATTTTGTTCCCCTTCATTTAAACAATATGTCATTCTAAAGAGGAACACAGTGTTTGATATTATAAAGAAAACATAATGATTTCAGCACTTGAGAAAATATATCCCTATTTTTCCCTACCCTCTGTTGCAGAATCATTAAATATAAAAGGAAATACTATTTGGCTGAAAGCAAGAGCAGCTTATTTTCTTTTAAAGTCTGGGTCAAATGGTAGGGTGGTTGGTTGCTCCTCAGAGAGGAAACAAAAAACTACCACCTATGCAGTTTCCCAGAGAAAAAGACCAAAAAATTCATACTTTTCCTAGGTAATTCTAAAAATAGCATAATGTCCTAAATGTCAGGGCCTGCTTTAAAAAAATCAAAAGATGATGCATGAGCAGCAGCATTGTATATTTTTTCAGCAGCGATTGCCATGGGCAGAGGTACTCACCAGGAAGCTATAGAAGAATTCGTGAACAAAGAGACCCAGCATGCAAACCAGGACATACGCGACGTGATAGAGAAAGGCCATGTCCAAGATGACCGCTCGGTATCCCCGGGTGAACGTGCCCCGATTCCCGACAAAGCTCACCAGGAACACTATTTTATTACAAAGCTAATGGAAGGAAAAGATTCAATTTTATTGTCTTATTGATTCTCAAACTCACATACATAGCAAGACACTGGCAAAAACAAAAACAAAAAAAAAACGAAAACAAAAACCAAAAAACCTATTATTCACAAAGTCGGTGATTTTCTTTTATGATTTCTTATTTTGTAGTTTTGCACCATGGTTTACAAATCTCCACACAAATATACAAAGTGCAAAACTTGTATCCTTTGCGGTTTTAGGGAAGGAGAGAAAAATGATGAAGAGACCTATCTATACTGCCAAGACAGATCTGAGTTTAAACCCTGGATTTCCTTACTATTGTCCAGCTAAGTTCCCACAACTGCAGCCTTCAATGGCTTCTTCTGAAAAATTGGAATAAAAATATTTCCACTTGCTAGATCTCTTCAGAAGACTACATGACACAATGTGTATGAACAAATTAGTTAAATGACACCTTAAATGCTATCTTCATTACATTTTCCATAATATATATATTGTTTTAATTGTATTGAAAATATAACAAAAAAGTATGTTTTCAGAAGCTATCCAGAGAGCTGTCTTTAATTTTATCTTAATCTTAGACTTTTTGTACTGAGTACTACTTTAAATGAGTAAATCACCAAAGTAATTTTTTATACTTAAGATATTTTATATACACAGAAAATATAAGTATATTTATGTACTATTAAAATAAATATAATACATGCACTTATTTCCTAAGCCACATGTCTGATAATTATTCAATAAACATTTTGGAGTGCTTATTATTTTTCTGACCATGTAGTATATTTATATTCAATCCATATTTAATATTGCCTTATGTGGCATAACAGTGTAATGTAGAAATTTACACTGAGTTTTTTATAGTAATAATGATCTATGCAATGATTTACAAAAACAGTGATTAACATACATTTAGTGCCATCTATTCGGCTTTAGAATTTCTGCATTATTTATGAGATAAAAGCCAGTTTTGCCTCTTAGCCATCAAAGAAAGAATACAGATTTTTAAATGTTCACAATTGTTCTTCTTCCTTGTTTTTTGCGTCATTCCCGTATCTAATGGAATCATATTTATTTCTAAGTGTTCAAATATGACATTAGGAAAACAGGATGCTCTTTGTAGCATCGTTGATTTTCTGTTGAACAAAACTACCTTACGAGATGATTTCAAATAACACAAGAAATAACATGATGGTCTAGGGCAGATGTGAAATTTGAGAGGGTAGAAAAACTTTTCCTTCAACATCCTGGAGTCCAAATCAATACAGATGAAATGATAAATGGGTTTGACTTCATGTTGTGAAAGGCCAATAAGCCAACAACAGCAAATTTCTAAATTTTTCTCCCAGTGGAAAAACTATCCTCGAAACAACTGATGTGATCACTTCTTTCATCATTTTGTTTAATATTTTGGTAATGTCAAACAGAAAGTTTCATTTAACTAGTTAATGTTTTATCATCTGTAGTTTACACTATTACTAAATCTACAGTATAGCAGAAGTCTTTATATTTATTGTTCAAGGGCAAGTTTGACACTATAAGAAGCCATTATTTAAAACTTCAGGAAATATATACAAGGTGCTGACCTATATGAAGTGCTGCACAAGAAACATTCAACAAAATGGTTAGAAACAGAATGGCAAAGAAGTATTCTGTATAGTTTGCTCTTTAAATTGTTTGGAGTGACTGTTGTTTAAATTTACGCAATTTATCTCGATTCACCTACTACAGTTCATCACTGTCATACAAAAGTAAGTTCTATAAAGTTACAAATTGGAATCATGACTTTTCAGAAAGATGACTGTGATTAAGATAAGTTATTTATATGTCGCTTCTTGATTTCTAATTCACTAAATTGATTTGTAAAAAAAATTAAATTACTTATTATGCCCCATATGCACAGGAAAAATTCATAAAAATACACAGAATTCAAATTCTTAAAAAGAGCAATGCATTTCAGTTCTCAATATAAAAGCAAGGACTTAAGGCTGCCTAAAAAGTGCTCTGATTTTTCACATGAAACGCAGACTTTCTTTACTCATTTTCAGAGTTCGTTGTTGGTTTTTGATCCTTGCTCTCAAGCTTGAAGAGTACATTTCTGTTCTCCAGACTAAGTCTGGAAGAAGTAGAGTTCACACTACAGTGACATCCATCTAATTTTTCTGAGATCAGAAACAAGTACTGTCTTGTTCTCACTTTTTAAAACGTTCATATTAAGGAGCAATAAATTCAAGAATAAACGACTTGGGTAAGAGAAAAGTTGAACTGTGTTTTCTGTAGCATCATGAAATTTACAAGTTGTTTTGATATAGCACGTGAGTGTAATCAGGAAATGTTAACAAGGAACTAAAGACATCGGAAAAA
Organism: Dasyprocta punctata; assembly: GCA_004363535.1. Taxonomy (NCBI): domain Eukaryota; kingdom Metazoa; phylum Chordata; class Mammalia; order Rodentia; family Dasyproctidae; genus Dasyprocta; species Dasyprocta punctata. Next base: position 66,223 of record RJWM01008862.1, read on the forward strand.
AACCATTCTTCTTTCTCGTGATGAGACTTAGCGGACATCAGTGCAATAGCCTGTCACTTGGCACTTGTACCACTCTGCAGGTGCTCGTTTCTGTGGCAAAGGACCAGGTGGACAACTATTAAAGGAGGGTGTAGCAAGGTGGCTACAGGCCATGTGCTTCCGAGCTAATGTCGAAAGGTCTCTGTACCAGCACACGAATGCTAATACAAATAACCATGACTATTCCACGTGCATGTTTTCCATTTCTTCTCTTAGTCTTCAGAGTTACCCACGTAAGGGATGGGGTGAACTGTGTCATTACAGGGAAAAAGGAGGGGGCTGGAGAAATAGCATCAACATAAGTTTTCCAGACCATCTTTTGAAACGTGACACACTATGTGAATGATTTACTAACAGGCCTTCTAAAAACGAAGTAAAATTAATGTTTGTTAATAAATGCATACTAATGAAGGTCATTAATTTTACCTAGGTAAGTAAATGATACAGTAAAGTAATACCTTCAAATACACTTTATGGTTTGTGAATACATTGGCAGGACCTTATCAGTGCAGAATGGGAGACAAACTCTGGATCAGAAGTCAGCATACAGGGTGCTGTCATGGGTCTGTCACCCATTCCCTGCTTTGGTCCATCTCCTGTCTCTATAGGACTCTGTTTCCTCATTTCTTCAATGAGTTGGCTAGAATTAAGGTGCTATGTGATGTTCTTTAAATTTATGTAAATACTATGAATACTACGTGATGTTCTTTACATTTATGTAACCACAGAAATTAATAGCAGCTATGTCTTTGTCTTTTTGTTATTCTTTTGGTTTGATTTAATACTCTATTCTTCATTGGGGATCCTATCCCCTCTTACCTAATTCCTATGAGAAAACATGACCTATTTTCCAGGAATAAATAGAATGAAAAATAAAAAAAAAAGACTGTCTACTTATGTACTGAAAGACCAAATTGAATTTATTACCTTCAACTACATTACCATATTTTCATCAACCATGTAAATCAACATTCTTATGCAAGATGAGATGGTTGTATTTAAAACTCTTATTTCAGTCATGTTACATTTTAGGCAAGGTAAGTTTTTTTTTAAGTACTGGGAATCAGGACCAGGTATGTAGCTCAGTGGCGTAAGAGCCTGCCTCATGCTTGCCATTTGGGTATTGTGCTGCTGAGCTATATTCCTGGCAAGATAAGATTTTAAGGTCAACATGAAGGTAGAAATTGCAAGCAGTCTAATCACCCTAGAAATACTTTAAGTTGCCAAAAAAAACCCCAAAAACCCAATATGTAAACACATCTCTTACTAAATTCAACAGCACTGGGGTCATTTTGTGTTTTTGCAGATGAATACAACAATTAGTTGGGGCATTGAGTGACAATATGAAGCAATACGAAAAATTGTGCATGTGTGGATGGGGAAGAAAGAATATGAAAGTTTTAACACAGAATACATAATTGAATTTGCATGCTAAGTAAACATTTGGTGACACTGAACCTTAGAGATTAGCAGGAACGTGAGATCTCCCAGAAAACTAACTCTAGGCAAGTAATTAAAGACACAGTGTTATTCACTTTGAGCACTGTCATTTATTGTAACTAGTTATTTGCTCCTCTCCTCTGTAAAATGGTGAGATGGGTTCAAGCAAAAGTAAGTATTTTCACATTATAAATTACTATAAGAAAGATAAATGATATCCAAATACTATTCAGTAAGTTACACGTTTCCAGGCACTATTAGGAAAGGAAAAACACAGATATAAAATGTTTAGAAGATGTTAAATGATCTTATATTGCAGGGAAGTTTGTGTAGCTTAGTGGTAGAACACTTGCCTAGCATATGTGAAGACCTGGGTTCAATACCCAGCACCACAACAAAGATCCAAACAACAATAAAAGATCTTTTGTTAGTATTTACCATATTATTATTTACTATTAAAAAAGCGTAAAAACATGAATGACAAAAATAAATGGATTAGTTAGGTGGGTTATATAATACTTTCACAAAACTAAAAACCTTATAGTTATTAAAATAAGGCCAACAAATAATTTTAATGGTATGAATAATATTAAGTAACCTCAAATTTGTAAGATATGTCATTAACATTTGTCAGAATAATATATTAATTTCTATTACCATGAACTAAAAATGGAGAATGGTGGATGGGAAGAAAACTATACTGAGTTTAAGATGTATTTTGTAACAGAGAAAAACATTTGAATTTTTGAAACACCTCAACTACAGAGACAACTCTGATGACAAGATAAATGAGTTGAAATCTACACAAAACTTCAGCTTTTACAAATGAATGATGATAAAAATGCAGCACCATAATAAGTAGAAACTGATAACACTAAGTGCTCAGCACAAAAGTTGAAGTTTTTCCTCCCACTCGATTCTTTTTTTCAAAAGACTCTGCATCAGCTTAACATTGTGAAAGTTACATTACAGAAACCAATAACTCTCTGTGAACCAAAATATAAATATTTTGCTGCCATGAATGCAATACTTTACAATTAAACCATGTCTCACGTATTAGTTATACTTGGTGAATGGTGGCCCTTAATGCCATTGTATCATCACTGTTATTGTTCATTACTTGATCTTCCACATTAATCTCAATTGATATCAAAAGCCTGGTGAGGACTGACCGGGCATTAAAATCTTCGGGGTTTGCTGATTTGCCCAAACTCTAGAATTCTGATTCTCAGTAAAACTAAACTGTAGGGTGAATATCTTCTTTTGTTTTTCCTGTTTCTGACACCTATAAGTTGAGTATTTAATAGTGTCAACAGTTAAAAATGCAAAGCATAAATTAATAGAATATATTAAAATCTAAAATTAAACAATACAACTTATAGTTTCATTTATTTATTTTCCTGACTCCTGAGTAATGATGATCAACAATTTTATAAAGAACTTCACTGAAACATTTTTGTTTGTCCACATAATATTAAAATTATAGATGCAACATCAAAATTGCAATTATGTCATTGGATTTTTCCAAAATCAGTGTTGATTCTTTGGTCAAAATGCCCTGGACAATAGATATGATAATTTATTTGTCGGTATGAACATGTTTAACACCATGAATGTTACCAGAGTATCTACAGATTCATGTAGTTAATAAGATGGATATGTCCACGTTTATTTTTATAAAGAAATTAAAGTATAAAAATTGCCTTTCATTTATTATACTATAATTATTCTCAACAAATCAAGTAGGAATTACATTTTTACCTGTCTGAGGAAGGGGAAAGGAAAAATATTCCAAATGTTTTTGATGTACCCCCAGCAGACATAAAAATGTTATTTCTTATCTCTACATTTTTGGTCCAAAATGCAAATTGGTGAGTCTGACCCATAAACTTCTGTACGGTAAGCACTATATCTGCTATTACTTGGTATTTTTAGTGTCTACTGTATTATATAACAGAAGCCAGGTGAATTTTTTTTTGACTCAACTTTATCTAATTATTATTTCACTTTATCAAACCTGGATTTTTTTCACTTCTAGTAATGTCTTTTTGAGAGCCAGTTACCGGTTTATGACAAGTATTTGTTTCTTCAATAATATGGTTTCCTATTCAACATATTTTTTAAGGAAAAAATAAGTCAAATTCACAGCCGTAGACAAATTTAGATACATTCATGAAGATGCTCTTATTAGTTTTGTTGGTAATACGGGGAGATTAGCTTGTTTCCAAAGCACTGACTCTTCCACCCATGTAAACACCTCTGAATGACTAAACACCAAGTACTAAAGTAGAGAATATTGGAGATGGGAAAGAGCAAGGAGGGTACAGTTACATATACAAATGTGATAATTTCTACCCTCAAGAGACTCACAGAACAGTATACTTGGTACTTTACGAAATCATCACTCATAGATTTCTTTACATTATAGTAGACAAGAGGTAATCAAAATAGACAGTGAATGTTTAAATAGAAGTTTTATTACAGTAAAGGCACAGTGCCATTAATTGCCCTCAAAAACTCCCCCTCACTTGGAACACAAAGATCTCATCATTCTTGTGATTTTCTGAAACAGTTCTGGAAGTGAACTTTCATGTCTTTAGGAAGTGTGATCAAAAATACAGTGAATGGTGCTGCCAAGTACTGTCCAACAGAAAGGTAGGCTGGTAAAAATATTAAATATTACAGTGTCCTCATCCACTTTGTTCACCAGATCTAGCACTGTGTGACTTCTAGCTCTTCCCCAAAGTCAAAATGACCACAGAAGGTAAATATTTTGAATCAATTCAGGACATCAAGGGAGCCAAGACAACATAACTAAAGGTACTCACAAGAGGACCTCCAGAACTGTTTCAGATAGTGGCAAGAATGATGCATACATGCTTTCAAAGTGTGAGCTGGGCGTGGTGGCACACGCCTTTAATCCCAGCACTCAGGAGGCTGAGGTAGGAGGAGCGTTGTGAGTTTGAGGCCAGTTTGGGCTACAATGCGAGCGTAAGGCCGGCCTGAGCTACATGATGCGACCCTGCCTCAAAAAACTAGGGTTGGGAGTTTGGTTCCTCGGCTTAAGTGCTTGTCTGGCAGGTGTGAGGTTGTGAGTTTGATCCCCAGTGC